>JASANE010009250.1:0-45326 GCA_030248225.1 Trileptium ribeirensis | reverse complement strand
TTGAGCAATACGTAACTGAACGGCTTACATATGACGTATTGCTAGATCGTTACCGGTCTGTAGGTGCAAACTGTTCGAAGAGTTTCTAAATCCATAGTGTAAATTTCACCAGACTGTAGTTTCACATTTGACCGGTGTCTCCTGAGTACATTCAAGACGCTGTCACCCCACGGCGCCTTTTTTTTTCCTGGTCCCAGATGGACAATGAATTTAGAGCCAGTATAATTAGTATAACTCTGACAAGAATCTCAGAGCCGCCCAAAAAACGTGACAACATTGCCACTCTCAAAATCCCTGTTTTTTGAAACCCGCCTGAAATGACTACATGAAGTTTTCACACATATTCAATTTTCCCACTTTCAAACATTCATCATTTATATATATCTTTCGCTCAACTAGGTCCCGGCACTCATACATCCAGTGCGCGCCGCATTTTTACTTTAACTTTTTCTTACCTTTACAAGGAAGGGGTCACGCAACACCCCTCCACCCCGCGCTCCGGCTCAATAAGGTCCTAGTTTAGCGATTCTCAACTCTGACGCTTGTACCCAATTGATTCGGGACCCGGGTTTTGCCGGTGGGCAAAGCTACCATTCATGACCTCCAATCAACGTAGGAGAACCCGGGGAAACCGATTTGCCACGAGGCAACGCATATCAAACTAATACTTATAATACCTGCGGCAACACGAAAAGATAGCTACAGTCTCTGCTATCTTGGGTACATATTCATGTATAATTATTATTTATCTGTGCACAAAACTTGCACAACTACAGTCCGCCGGCATATTCCCGTAATGCTCCAATTGCGCCGAACCGTTGCCAACCAGCATTCAAGATATCTCCAAGACGGAGCCTAAAATTTTTACGACATAGCAGCTCCCTAAGACTACAGTCTACAAATTTCACTCAAATCTCCTAACATTTACCACGTGTCGGCAGAACGAACTAAACCATAAGATCCATCCTCCGCCCCGCGGCCGTGGCAGCGCCCCGTTCAACTCTACTCGGGAAGCACGGAGGCGGCGCATTTTCATCAACACGGACGTCGTGGCATTTTCCCGCACTTCACCCAGATCACATAGATTTTTCCCTTTCCTCCATCCATGTGCCAGACGTTGTATGTTGCGGCGTCTCGGCCTAGATACTTTTCTCCCTCGCCCGCCATAACAACCATCTCACTCCCTGGTGGAATTTATTGCTCCTTTATAAGGAGGCACCACAGAGCCAAACCGTTTTCCTGGGGTTACACAGAACATATCAGGCGGGGCTCCCTAATGGCTCTCGAGGTTGTCTCGCCTCACAATTTTTTTTCTAACCAGGAGGTTGTTGGTTTCTGAGATCTCGCGACGTCAGTGACGCCCCACACGATGGGTCCTGAGGTACGCCGTACCCCAGTAATGGGAATTTCAGAATCATTTGAAGCTATATTTTTTCAAAACTTTTCCCCTCGCGGCATTCTACAACTTTTACGGCCGAATATTTTTGTAGAACAAAAAGGGGAATGCCCTTATCAAACTAAACAACAGCAATCTACCTCAACCTTTTGTTTTTATTAAAACTACTTTTGGTAACTATAAATAGTCGTTAAATAACTATAGCTAGTACATTATGTTGTGGACATATTAACCCCTTGCGCCGCGTTCCTAACCCATATTAATCCAATTTTTTTAGTCTCCGTATGAATTGGAGGGGTGGGGGGGTACTGTAGCGCACCAATAAGTTCATTCTCATTATGTCATTACTACTGTCATTATTCATGCCCAGGATCCCATATACCGAGATTGCAAAACGGCACATCGTGGCTGAGTGTGTAGTTTCAAGTTTCTTCATTTTTGCATAATTTTTTTGCTTAGGTTACCTCCTAATTTTTTTTTTCCAATCTGAAAACCACTTCGGCTTTCCATTTGTTTGCACCCCGTTCCACCTTCATTGCTGCGATCGGACTACTACGGCAGGTCGTTGAGAGAGGTTTTGAACCGCTGTCCTTCTAGCACTGATTTGACTCGCAGCAACGGCAATTTCCATGCAGTAAACACAGGTCCTCTTGATGATTATTGTCTTGCAACTGTCTGATGGCCAGAATGTGTTGTGGTGTTTCCTATTAGTAGGCCATCTGTTCATATTATGAAACAATCTATTTTGTGAAAAAAAGATTTGGCCGTCTTTGGCAGACAATTAAATTTTATATGACTGGTTGTTCGCAAAAATCCACATATTTTCCGATATTTGCTGGTCAGAACGATTTGACAAAACTAATCGTGAGGTTACACTTTTCCAGGCTGATTCTCACCCCTCGACAATTCCCTCATTTCTTAATTTCTCTTACGATGCGTCATTCCACTTTTCCACTCCAATTCGGCCATTCGGAGCCTCCGTTCTTATCACATATAATTTCCATCCTAGGACTATTCCAAGCGGGAAAGCAGTGATTCATCCGTTCATAATGTTTTGTCGCAGAACGGTGCCTACATATAAGTAGTATTTGACGTCATGACCGAACCCTCGATTGAACTTTTAGGGGGGCGGTTCAACAAATCATAACGATGCGATCTCTCACCACAAATCTATAGTTGAATAAGGCTTCCTCACTAAGCGCTCATATTCTCGCATAGATTTCCACGATTTCACTAGACCCTTGACTACGCGCTGAGACCCAACGCGCGAGCCAAATCCTGCGCCCATATTTGACTCATGATTTCGCTCACAGCCCATAACTGAAGCACAAAAATGTTGTCACGAAACAAAATGCGGAAATTTCATCTCTCGGTTTTTTCATAACAGAAAATTGGCAAAATCAGAAACACCCAAAAATTATTGTGTTCGAAACAGAATTTTGACCATTTTGAATTTGCAGTGAAAACTGTTATTCTAACTGATCAGCTTCTGATATGTATTTGTCTGTGTTCGCGAATAATTTAGCGTATTAATGACGTCACAAATGAATCGCTCCCTAGGTTATAATTTCGCGAACAAATTCAGCGAATCCAAATCCTTTTTTAGACTCTTTCGTTCGCAAAAAAATTCGGAAATTTTCTTTGAATTTTCGCAAACACAAATTTGCCGGATGACGATGGATTGCTGAGCTGTGTGTTAGCGAACAGTTTTGCACACCGAATAATGCTAAAAACGTTCGGGTAACAGATTTTCTAACCGAAATAACAAAATAGGATAATTGATGGGCGCGCGGGTTAGTTTAACTGTTGATACCCCGCAGAACGCATATTGGCTGAGCCGTTCCTTAGCACACGGGAAAACTCTTTTGAACTCTACTAAGCATAATTTTTTTCCCCGCATTCTGGGGGAAGAGCTTCCCATTTCCCGCTTGATCTCGCGCGCACGGAGATTTTCCAGCTGGCTCCATTCATTCGGCCAGCTCATCTCTCTCAAATATGTGCAACCGACTCCTCGAATTTCCACGAAACTTTCCCGCAGAAAGGGTATGTTTTCAATCTCAATTGATCTATATCCACTATAGTAGCGGCCTTCCAACATAGGCGCGATATTCAAATGCCGGGGACCCCCGTCGTTCCATCAGTACCCTTGCGCTGGAATGTAGCTTATTCGATTTTTTTTTTGTCAAGGGGGGCCACTGTATCATCGTTCTATAAGCTTTTTTCTGCATATGCTTCAGAATTCCCAAAAATTTGGGTCTCAATTCAAAATTTTTTGATACAAAAGTCCTTTGTCCAGTTGCGGCGCCAAACTGTACCCGGGTGAGACCCTAATAACTTTTTTTTTTTTTTTTTTACCACGAAACAACCTGAAACTTTATTGAGAATTTTAGTCTGTGAGTGCCTGTTACACATTAGTTTCACCTGATATTTACTTATACTAAGTACAGTAACATATATCTAACATAAACCAAAACGACATATACTCATTAGAGCAGGATAAAACCACACGTTAAGCCATACACCAATATTTGACACTTCTTTTGTAATGCCATGAGTAGCCTGTACCACCGATTTAAACGAACCCCGCCCAGCTCAGCGCGCGCGAGCTTTAAATGAACCTCATCCTGGGACCAGAAATCTAGAGTTCTCTCAACCAATTTGTTTACGCAGTTAAGATAATTCTGGGAGCTCGGCAAAATTTCCCCTCACAAACTTACGTTTTAATTTTTGCGTTAGACACTTTTGCTTAAATTCGCGGAATCCTGAACTCATAACAAGTTTCGTGAAAATTTCCAGCAGCACACTTATACTTTCCGCTGAATGTAAGTGTACTGGTTAGGGATGAGGGGCTTATATTTAACTCCGATAGAGGTAACTGTAACAATTAGGCCCCGCACACAAATTTTTAAATTATTTAATTGTTTTAAACTCTGTTAATTAATAATTTTCAAGAATTAAATAAACTTTTATTGCCAGAAATAACTCAGGGGTGGTTTCGTATTAAAACCATGGGCCTAATCGTAGAAAAATTTGGTATGGATACTAATATGCTGCCTACTATTTGGTTTTTAAAGGCCTACGCCCACCCCTACCCTGTTGATCTCAAAACAGCAATTTTTATGCCTTTGCACAATACTTATGCCTTGTGTAGTGAGAGTTTTAAAATTTCGCAATAACTGATTCTAAACATTAGCTTTTATTTGGTGCAGATGCACACCGAGCCGAGCAGCTACACAACCAGACATCAAGAACAAACATTTCACAAACGTGATTACAGACGCAAAACTCACAATTCTATACGCAGATAAAAGCAATTGTGATAGCACACGAAAAGCATAGCACAACGGAAAGGCTCTTAACGAGAAACCGCTTTTTAGTTGATCTCTCGTAAGAGTTCTCACAACAGTATATCAAACCGAAACTACGTGACAGAGCGAGGACTTAAATGGACAAATCCCAACCGTCGCACCAAATCGACTTCGAGAAGAGCGGAAATAATTCGTCACATTACAGTAACCCCCCCTTGCCCTGCTCCGGAAATCACCAGAAACCACATAATAATGAAAACAATTTCCGTTCACTAAGCGGAAGTTAAAGGGTCGGGCCCCGCCCGTCCCTGTTCTCGTTTTGACGACTTAATACGACGTCCCCCGCTTCATGAGGAATTGAAAATTTCACCGAGATCTCGCTCAGCGCCATTAACGAAAAAGGTTGTGGTTTTCTAGTTTATGACCTCAAACCAAAATTGGGGCCCAACATGATCATAGAAGGGGCCCCATGATTTCATGCTTCGGATACGTAGGCCTAACCAAATTTCGGATTTTTCGCTCAAAATATATAATTACTATACACTATGTGAGTCATTAGTTTTTCCTGTTTACATAGTGGTAAAATATATAAATAATAAAAATACAGTGGCGTGGCCGAGGGGGACCCATGGTCTCTAACCCAATCAGCTGGAAGCCCCAGTACGAAATACGGGGAGCACACCGCTGAACACCTAGAGCACTGTGACCTTTCATAATCTGAAATTGGCCCCATCTCGGGTTCGGCTACGCTTCTGTAGAAGTTGTGTAATTTACCTGCGTCCAGAGTCTGGAATTCTAGAATAGGACGCGATTTATCCAAGGGGAATTACATTTCGTCTCGTTTTGGAATTCTAAATAATTTGTGTGAATATATTTTTTGGGTGCCCCTACAATTATAGCTCAATACGGGAAACTGTAAGTTAATATATAAAACCTCAGCAGGATGACGCGCCAAAAAAACCCCACAAAAATACAGTCAAAAAATAGACAAACACACATATATATGTGTGACGTAAGAGATCAGACTTAGAAAATATTTGTGAGAAAAATGTTCCATGCTCATTGCATTAAAATAAGAATTTTTAAAGCGTTGTTGCTATATAGCCATGGGAGATGAAAAAGTAGTGAGCGCGGCCTTTTGCTGGGCGGGAAGTTATGAGCCACAGCTATCACTACGTCGTGTTGCCCCGAAAGCTCACTACTATGAAGCAAAAACAGCGAAACTTGCATCAACGCTAAACCATATTCAAAATAGGCTGAGCCAGGGGGGGCCTAGTGCACCACTGATGAGTAGCTATTTAACATAGCGATGGCACACGAAATTGCCTAAAGGATGAAAAAAACTGTACTATTGCATAGTCTATAAATTTTCTACCATAGCACCAAAAATTACAACACAGGAAATTCATCGACAATACCGAAGCAATCACAAATGCCAAATAGTTCTTATATATACTAACTAGAACCTAAAAAAAGATATCTCGACAGAACAAACCTCCTGAAGCAAATTAACATTATACGGTACATCTTGACGGAATTATTAAACGTTATTAATATATTAAAAAGGGAATAAGAAATTTATTCTATCATGAAAAGGCTTAAACAATACTAAGTAAAATTTAGTAACTACGTGGTCCCTAAACTGGCGCTTTAAGACTTACTGTTGATTAACACACGAAACACAATGGCGGCAGAGCACCAAGAGCTATTTTTTATGACTTTAATTAAGGCTTATGTAATTACCATTATTAAGTTGTCCGTTCTTCAATGTACAACAAAATACAACCAATACAGTATAAAACATATAAAAAGCCCGGGCTGAACCATACTACTTTGCATTGTACTACTTAGGCCGATTTAGCCGTGGCAAACCTGATAAAACTAAACTTGGTTTTTGAACTCCAAAAGTAAAACATAGTTCTTAAATCTCCCTAACGCAAAAATTAAAACTTATGTTAGAAAGCGAATTTTACAGTTCTATGAATTCATAATCCGGTTGGTAGCAATTGTATTAAAAATTTATGGGTTAGGGAGATTTAAGAACTATGTTTCTTTGGAGTTCCGAGAAATCAAGTTTAGAAAAGTTATGTAAGCGGTTGCACAGTTAGATCAGGGCCTCAGTCGGCCTCAGAAGCTGCGCGATCAAAGTGAGTATGGTTCAGCCCGTTTATGTGTTTTATACTGTATTGGTTGTATTTTGTTGTATTACATTGAAGAAATAAAAACGGTCAACTTGTTAATAAGTGGTGATACATTAAGGCCTTAGGATTAAAGTCATAAAAAATAGCTCTTGGTGCTCTGCCCGCATTGTCGATTGTTCGTGTGTAATCGACGGTGGCTCTAAACACCACTAGGACCACGTAGGTTACAGTAAATTTTACTTAGTATTGTTTGAGCCTTTTCATGATCGATAGAATTCTTATTCCCTTTAATGTGTAATAACGTTTAATAATTCCGTCAAGATGTACCGCTATAATGTTAATTTGCTTAGGAGGTTTGTTCTGCTGGTATCTTTTTAGGTTCTAGTTAGTATCTATCAAGAACTCTACCTTGGCATTTGTGATTGCTTCGGTATTGTCAATGAATTTCCCTGTGCTGTGACTGGTGTATCGTAGAAATTTATGACTGCAATAGGTACAGTTTTCTGGATCCTTAGCAATTCGTGTGCCATCGCTATGTTAAATAGCTCTGGTGCGGGAACAAATAAGACTAGTTCCACCCCTGGCTCAGCTATTTTCGAAATGACGTTGATGCAAGTTTCGCTGTTTTGCTTCATAGTAGTGAGCTTTCGGCAAGCAACGGTGATTAGCTGTGGCTCATAACTTTCCCGCCCAGCGAAAGGCACGCTCATCTCTTCATCTCCCATGGCTATATAGCAACAACGCTTTTAAAAATTCTTATTTTTTAATGCAATGACATGGAACCGTTTTAGTCACAAAGAAGCTGCTTCTACCTTTATAAGTCTGATCTCTTACGTCACACATATATATGTGTGTTGTCTATTTTTAGCTGTTATTTTGTGGCCGAAACTATTTTTGGCATCATCCTGCTGAGGTTTTATATCTAACTTACAAGTTACATATTGAGCTATAATTGTCAGGGCACCTTCCAAAAATATATTCACACAATTATTTAAATAAAATTCCAAAACAGACAAATCTTAATTCCCCTTGGATAAATCACATCCTATCAAATCTGCTAGATCCAGACTCTCTGAAACACATAAATTACACAACTTTCTACAGGAGCGTAGCCAAAAATTTCCAATCGGGGCCAACGTCCATTCCTGGAGGGTCACAGTGCTCCTAGGTGTTCACATACTCCCGTATTTAAAATTTGGTCTGGGGCTCCGGCTCGATTGGGGTTCAAGACCATCGGTCCCCCTCAACGCGGCCACGCCACTGTATTTCTATTTATATATTTCACTATGTAAACAGGAAAACTAATGACTCACATAGTGTATAGTAATTATATATTTGAGCAAAAAAAATCCGAATTTGGTTAAGCATATCCGACATGGAAATCATGGCCTTGTATCAATATTTAATGCCCAATTTTGGTTTGAGTCATAAACCAAACCACGATTCTTTTCGTTAATGTAACGAGGTGCTGCCGTGGAAACAAATTCCCTCATGAAGCGGGGGACGTATTAAGTCGTGAACCCAAAACAGGACGGGCCGAAGCCCTTAACTTCGCTTCACATGAACGAAATTGTTTTCCATTATTTATGTGTTTCTGATAATTTCGGACGACACCGGGCAAGGGGATTTCTATGTAATGTGACGAATTATTTCCGCTCTTCTCGAAGTCAATTTAGTTAACAGTTGGGATTTGTCATTTTAGTCCTCGCCTCTGTCACGTAGTTCCGTTTAATATCTGTTGTGAGAGAACTCTTACGAGAATCAACTAAAAAGCGGTTACGTCATTAAGGCTTGGTTGTGCTATGTTTCGTGTGTATCACAATTGTTTACTTGTGCATATAGAGTATAGTTTACGTCTGTAATAGCGTTTGTGAAATGTTTGTTCTTGATGTCTAGTTTGTATAAGCTGTTCGTACATACATGTGCACTATGCGTAGAAACTAATGTTTAGAATCAGTTATTGCGAAATTTTAAAACTCTCACTACACAAGGCATAATTTGTTGGAGCCATAAAAATCCTGTTTAAACTGGACAGGGGATCGTTTGGGCGTAGGCGGATTTTGAAGCCGAATGCCATAGGGCACGGTGTAGATTATCCATACCAAATTTTTCTACGATTAACCAACCCGTTAAGAAGTTGCGGACCTCACCCCTGAGTTATTTCTGGCAATAAAAAGTTTATTTAATTCTTGGAATTATTAAGATTAACAGAGTTTAAAACAATTAAATAATTTAAAATTTGTGTGCCGGGGCTATAGGTTTAGTTACCTATCGGATTTGAGTGTAAGCCCTGAGTGCCCTAACCAGTACACTTACATTAGCGGAAATATAAGTGTGTTTCTGCTGGATTTTCACGAAACTTGTTATGAGTTAGGGATTCCGCGAATTTAGCAAAAGCTTATTCTCTAACGCAAAAATTAAAACGTAAGTTTGTGAGGGAATTTTACAACTCCCAGTATTTGTCGGTTTTAACTGCGTAAACAATGGTTAAAGAATCTCCTAGATTTCTGGTCCAGGATAAAAGTTCATTTAAGCTCACGCGCGCTAAGCTAAGGCAGTTCATTTTTGCAATCGGTGGTACAGGCTACTCATGGCATTACGAAATATTCAATCGGTGTCTTGGTGTATCGTGTAACGTGTGGTTTATCCTGCTCTAATGTAAGTATATGTCGTTTTGGTTTATGTTAGATATATGCTGTACTTAGTATAGTAAAATATCGGGTGAAACTAATGTGTAACAGGCACTCACAGATAAAATTCTAGAATAGAGTTTCAGGTTGTTCATTGACGCTATCAGACTGTGCATTTCTGCTTAAGTTAGGTCTCACCCAGGCTACATTTTGGCGCCGCAAGCCTGGACAAAGAACTTTTGTATAGAAAATTTTTGAATTAAAGCCTGGATAATCAAAATTCTGAAGCATATATAGAAAAAAGCTTATCAACGATATACAGGTGGCCCTCGTGAGTCAAAAACGAAATCGAATAAGCTACATTCCAGCGCTATGCAAGAGGGTACTGATGGAACAACGGGGGGTCCCAGTTTGAATATCGTATGTTGGAAGGCCGCTATGGATATAGATCAATTGAGATTGAAAACATACCCTTCTATGCGGGAAATTTTGGTGAAGATTTCGAGGAGTGGTTAGGCATATTTGAGAGAATAGCTCTGGCCAATGAATGGAGCCACTGAAAAATGGCCCGGCTGATACCTGCGTATTTACGAGATGAGACGGAAATGGGAAGCTCTTCCCCCAGAATACAGAAAAATTATGTTAGTAAGAGTATCGTTAAAAGAGTTTCTCATATCTAAGGAAACAGCTAACCAATATAGTATACAGTTATGCAACAGTAAACTTAACCCACGCCCATCAATTATCCTATTTTGTTATTTCGGTTAAAAATCTGTTACCGAACGTTTTTAGGAAACCGTATTCCAGTGCAAAACTGTTCGCTAACACACAGCTTCGCGATAGTAATCCGGCAAATTTGTGTTTGCGAAAATTCAAAGAAAATTTCCGAATTTTTTGCGAACGAAAATCTAAAGGATTTGGATTCGCTGAATTTGTTCGCGAAGACTATAACCTAAGCCTCAGGAGCGATTCATTTGTGACGTCAGTAATACGCTAAATTTGTTCGCGAACACAGACAAATACATATCAGAAGCTGATCGGCATTAGATAACAGTTTTCACTGCAAATTCAAAATGGTCAAAATTCTGTTCGAACACAAAGTGTAATTTTTGGTACTTGTTTCTGATTTTGCCAATTTTCTGTTATGAAAAAACCGATGAAATTTCCGCATTTGTTTCGTGACAACGGTTTGTGCTTCGCTATCGGCTATAACAAAATAAGATAGTCGACGGGCGCAGGTTAAGTTTACTCGCGCATTACGCACGCGTAGTCAAGGGTCTAGTGAATCAGTAGAAATCTATGCAAGAGATATAGAGCGCTTAGTGAGGAAGCCTTATTCAACTATAGATTTGTAGTAGAGATCGCATCGCTATGGATAATTTGTTGAACCGCCCTAAGAGTTCAATCAAGAGGTTCGTCATGACATCGAATCCTACTTCCATGTAGGCGGCCATTTTTTAGAGCGTGCGAGCAAGAATGTTATGAACGGATGGATCAGCCTTCCCACTTGGATAGTCCTAGGATGGAGGTATTGTATGCTGATAATATAAAAACGGAGGCCTCCAATAGCCTAGAGAGTGAAATGGATGACATGGTAAAATTAAATAAGGAATTGTTGCAAGGGGTGATCAGCCTGGACGACAAGATAGGCGCTAAGCCTCACAATTCTAGTTTTGTGCAAAATCGTTCTAAAATGACCAGCGATGGTCGGAAAATATGTGATTTTTGCAAACAACCAGGTCATATAAAATTTAATTGTCTGCAAAGACGGCCAATCTTTTCACAAAATAGATTGTTTCATAATATGAACAGATGGCCTACTAATAGGACACCACAACCATTCTGGCCATCCAGACAGTTGCAAGACAATAATCATCAAGGACCTGTGTTTACTGCATGGAAAGCTCCGGTTGCTCAGTCAAATCAGTGCTAGAGGACAGCGGGCCTTCAAAACCTGTCTCAACGACCTGCGTCACACGTCAATCGCACGAGTGGAGGTGGAACGGGTCGACGAATGGAAAGCCGAAGTGTTCAGATTGCGTGAACAAAATTAGAGGTAACCTAACAAAATTATGGAAAATGAAACTACACTTAAAACTACACACTCAGCCACGATGTGCCATTTTTGCAATTCTGTATTATGGGATCCTGGGCATGAAATGACAGTAGTAATGACATAATGAGAATGAACTTATCCATAATACTAGTACCCACCCTCCAGAAATTCATCAGGAGACTAAAAAATTGAATTATGGGTTAGGAACGCGGCGCAAAGAGGTAAATATCCACAACATAATGTTACTCACTATAGTTATTTAACGACTATTAAGCCCGAAGGTAGTTTTAATAAACAAAGGTTAGAAAGTCAGCCCACGGGATCCTTGTTTAGTTTGATAAGGCATTCCTTGTTCTTACAAAAATATTCAGCCATTAACATTTATTACAGAAAAATGCACGAGGGAAAAGCTTTAGCGATCCTAGCTTCAAATGATTCTGAAGGTAGTCCTATACGGTACGGCGTACCTCCAGGACCATGCTGGGCATCACGTCGCGAGTATCCAGAACGACAACCTACTGGTTATAGTACAAGATATAAGGCGACCTTCGAGCCATTAGAGAGCCCGCGAAGTATTGGGTGTCTGTAACCCAGGAAAAATGTCTGATGAATATTATAAATGCTTGCCTACCTATGGTCGATGAACTCCTTGCTTTATAAAGGAGCGATAAATTTGGCCAGGAAAGGGAGTGATAGTTGTTATGGCGGGCGAGGCCTATGAGGAGAGGCTATCTCTAGCCCGACGCGGCAACGATACAACGTCTGGCTAGTGGATGGAGGAAGGGGAAATCTATGTGATCTGGGTGAAGTGTCCGAAATGCCATGACATCCCGTGTTGATGAATACACCACCTCAGTGCTTCCGAGTAGAGTTGAACAACACTGCCACACCACGGCAAGGCGGAGGATGGATCTTATGCGTTCAGTTTTCTACAACGACTGGTAAATCCAGAGGACTTGATGAAATTTATAGACTGTAGTCTTAGGAGCTGCTATGTCGTCGAGATGACGCTAGGGCTCCGTCTTGGAGTATCTTAAATGCTGGTTGGCAACGGTCCGGCGCAATTCGACATTACCGGGAATACTAATCCCCGGCGGATCTAGTTGTCAGACATGTTATCCGCGGATGATGATGAGTTCCTACATCGGAATTGTACCAAGATAGCAGACTATCACTGTCTTTCGTGCTATTCCGCAGGTATTGTGGTGCTAGTTGATGCGTTGCTCGATGAGCCAATCGGGTTTCCCCAGGCAAGGTTCTGCGTGGATTGAGGTCATGAATGGTATCACTTACCACCAGCAAAACCTCCGGTATCGATCATACAAGCGTCGGAGTTGATCGCTAAAGATACGGACCTTAGTAAGCCGACGCGGGCCTAAATCAAAGGGATCGACCGGATGTTGCGTGACCTCTTGTAAAGGTAAGAACTAAAGTAAAATCAGCACGCACTGGATGTATGAGTGCGGATATAGTTGAGCGAAAGATCTGTGTGAATGATGAATGTTTGAAAGTATATAATGAATATGTGTGAAAACTTCATGTAAGTATTTCAGGCGGGTTTCCCAAAAAACAGATTTTTGAAAATATGGCAATGTATTAGCGTTTTTTGGCGGTTATAAGACTATTGTAAAGTTATACTAGATTCCATTACTGGCTCTAATTCATTGTCATCTGGGACCAGGAAAATGAGATAAATCACCGATAGAGCCGTGAGAAAGAGGCACCATCATGACAGCGTCTTGAATGTACTAGGAGACACCGTAGAATGTGAAAGCTACAGTCTGGTGAAATTTACACTACTGGATTTAGGAAACTCTTCGAACAGTTTGCACCTACAGTTTAGGTAGCACTTTAA
Organism: Trileptium ribeirensis; assembly: GCA_030248225.1. Taxonomy (NCBI): domain Eukaryota; kingdom Metazoa; phylum Nematoda; class Enoplea; order Enoplida; family Thoracostomopsidae; genus Trileptium; species Trileptium ribeirensis. The sequence goes on along the minus strand of JASANE010009250.1, from coordinate 31,940 downwards.
CTTGGTACAAAATCGAGAACGTTAACGTCAACGTTATCTAGTAATAATACCGGGAAAGAAATGTATTATTCCAATTACCGAGATAAAGATCGTTACCGGTCTGTAGGTCAAGCGAAACTCCGACATTGATTGCAAGCGTAGATTAATCACCAGGTATGAGGGTTCAGTAATAGTTGTACTCACATATTTTGAATTTGGGTTCAAATCCCCTCCACCCACTAGATTGCTGACCGCACCCTCCTGGAAGGCAGGAGGCCTCCCCCTAGAACCTAACTGTACCCATGGGACCTTGTAAATCGATCATGTATATATTATATGGATGTAAGAATTTTCAGAAAAACATGAGCTGTTACATTTAACGTTAAAAATGGTGAAATTATTAACTGACGTAGCTAGTAGCTCCTTTGCACTCCCCGATATCTTGGTTTCTGTGATTATTGTGTCGGTGGTTGCCTAAGCTAAGAGGGTTTATAAGGCCAAACCACCCTAAATTTCGTTTACTTTTACTAATTAAATTCATTTTTAAGTTTTAGCTTATCTTAACCCAGGGAGGACTTAGTGGGATCCAACCAATGGGGTATTGCCAAGCTTCCAGAAGTTTTTCTAGTCAGTCTTGGTTTGCTTTTCGTCGGATTCGGTGTGTTTTCTCGCATTCTTTGTCGGGGGTGCTGTAGGCTACCAGGGGTTCCAGGGCCTAATTTATACTTTTATGATTTCAAAAAATTTTTTTGACCAAATTCTTTATTATATGGGTCCCTAACCTTTTTAGTTTTCTTAAAATTACAAAGTATAAATTTTAGTGCTATACATTAGCTAATTTGCATAAAATCTGTCGTTTCACTTATTAGCTAATGTATGCTGTAGTTTCTTTTTTATTTTCAATTTAGTTTGATTCTGATCTCGGCGAGTTAACACACCATCATGTTGAGCTTAATAGTTTTGTGTTAATATGTTTTCTTAATAATTTTTGTATTTTATAATTCGGTTACCTACCTCGTAGCTAGGCTTTATTATTACGTGTTAGAGCGGCGGTTATGGTTTTTATGATCCGGTAGTGTATCCGAAATTGGAAATAAGCACATATGTTGTTCTTATGGTTTTGGATCTGGCTTTAGTGAACCTTGGCAGGATTTTGATACGATTGGACGCAAAAGAGTTGCGTATATAGCTCGAGACGGAATTTATGCTTACGTATATTTTTGGTGTTGGCGGAATATTAGTGTTGTTATCGGAGCTGCACACATAAGCATTTAACTAAAACTAATAATTATATAGTATTCTCAATAAAAATCTCGGAGGAAAGTTGTTATAAAAGTAGTTGGAGCGATAGAATAGCATAACCTAAGGCTAGTAATACGTTACCAATTTAGGCCCTCGTCTCGAGTGAGCAATGCCAGGGCGAGAGTGTAGGTGTGTTCCGAAAATTAGTAGTGCTACTTGAGAAGTGAGGCACCGGCAGCCAGCCGGGGTTGGCATCGCAAGTAGTACTATACTTTAGTAGACCGGGCGAGGAATCGATTACGCTCTCGAGGCGCCGTTAGATCCCACTTACTATTCTTGGCCAGCCAGCCGGGGCCACGGATCTCCCCGTACGAGCAGCCAGCCGGGGTGCTTGCGTAGTAAGAAACTTCAGCTGAACAGTAGTCGACCGCTACTGTACAGTTTTAGTAACCTAGTTTGGCAGCTAGCGGGGGTTGGCTTGTTTAACATAACTGGCTATTATTAGCGTGAATCTAAGGTACTGATTAAGGTAATCAAATACTCGCACGGTGCGTCAGCCTACCGGGGTCGAGTTGTGTGAACCCGCAAGGGTAGTATTAGAAGAATAGATAACCTAGCCTCAAACCACTATCACTGAAATCATACTTCCTAAACATTTGTTGCAATGACATAGGTTTAAGAGCTTAGGATCAAGTAATAGGCAGTTTAATATAACCTAACCGGTAAGGTAATAGAAATCGGAATAGTTGTGCGATACCAGTGACCGAATTGAAATAAAAGTTGAAAGGTCGGACTTTGCAAGAGTTACTGGCGAAATACTAGCGCGATCTAAACTACGGGTGCTATAGAATAGTACCGCCAGTGAGCTACGGGTACCGAACATCATTGCCTTAATATTTTATTTCAGTTTATAATAAATATTCCTTATACATGTTTATTGCTCAATTATCTGGACCTCTAGTGACTAGAGCCAAGCAAGATTCACGCCGCAAAGCAAAATATGTGACAGAATACCGATCACTAAAAACAAATACGCGCGCCAGTAGATCGTCCCACCGGCATTCTATTGACCACACCTCGAACCGCACATCTTTTGGTGACGAATCGCGTCCCCTTTTTATTACCGATAGCTTCATAGCAAAAATATTGTCCAACGCCTACCCAAATCAATCTTTAAAATATAGCACTCTTCACATGTTATTTTTTTGGATTGTGGTTTACTAGTGGTACGCAAAGAATTGCGTGATAAGCGGAAATTTCGGACTTTTCTTAAAGTATTTATGGTTTTAACGAAAGATGATTTATGCTTAAAGAATGAGCGGCTGCGGTGTCGAGTGAAAGGATTGCTTGCGTGGTGTAGGGACTAAGATCACATAGGAACGTTAGTTAGGTATAAGTGATATTATTAGTTATCAACACCGGATAAGGAACTTAGTTAGTACCTGGTGTTGAAACATACGTAGTGAAATAGCTTAGTTTATGTAAAATACTTATTATTGTTATACCTAAGCTTAAGTGGTGTTGGCTTAAAGAATTGAACCGTATTGTCAAATATAGTGGCAAATAACTATTAAAAAATAGGTAAACTCAATCTTGGCCACAGCTGTTACGTGAAATCAAGATGAACCAACGGTGCGGCGTAACGCTTGGTTCAAACCTTCATGCAAGCGCTAAAGTAGTCCAGTCAACCTTCCAAGCAAGTGGCTCAAGTGTTTTTCATGGAACATCTTTCAAAGAGCGCTACCAAGGCTGTTCACATACTAGCTCACCTTTCCTACGAAGATAGGCTAAGACGTCGTGGTCTACAAACGCTATCGACTCGACGCTTACGTCCCGATCTTATAATGATATATCGTCTTGCAAATGGCCTCGTCGATTGTTCTCTGTCTCATTTCTTTGAGATCATAGATTATAGCCGATTACGCGGACATCCATTAAAATTGCGGTCAAAGTTTATCCCAATACTAAACCCACAACGATGTAGCTTTTCATGTAGATCTGTCAACATATGGAACTCACTCGGGTCAGACATCGTTTCTGCACCTACTCTCGCTATTTTCATGCGCCGCTTACATGTCTCGTCAGCATTGCCAGAGCTGTGAATGCCGTCCCGCTTCTGCCTCGCCTTTGTTCCATTTTAGAATCGCCACTTTCAATTTCGCACTGCCGACTTCGATCGGCTGGTCACCACCTCTACGTTTGCTTACATTAGTCTCGCTCTTGGTATTGCTTGCAGACGTGGCGGCGGTGGCGATGGAGGTACGATATCATCGGACTTCTTTAGTATCCGGACCATCGCCGAGCGAACTACTCAACGGCCGCCAAATCCGAACACGAATCGATGTGATGGTCCCTTCGTTGCCACACTTAGCTCCGGGTCCACAATGTCAACAGGAAAACTTCGGTCAAGGACTCAATAAAAGCAATGTACAAGCTGGGAACCGAATGCTATGCGTTTTACTACGTGCCTCGACGGAGCACAGATTGATGGGTTCCTGCTATTGTCACTAAAGTCTTTGGTCCTCGAAGCGTTTTCTTCAAAGGCCCATCAATCGAGCGTTCCCAAAGGGTTACTTCCAAAGTGGTTAACTCTTCTTGCGGATAACTTCAGAGGGAGGCCAGATATATCCATATGAATGGTACCATTGAGTTTCTCCTGTAATGCTGGATCGATCTATATAGGTGCATCATGTCTGTTTTGCAAAAAAATCTTTTCAAAATTTTCAGGTTACATTTCACAGGTGGGATCATTGGGTAAAAACAGAAAAAATGAAAAAAATTTTTCGGAAAATGGTCGCATGCGGTATTTTTGAACTCAGCTCGTCGAGCTGAGTCGATTGGTAGCAATTTCAGCGGCGTGCAACCATTTGCTGATCCCCCCAGCCCAAACAGCGCCGATATCTGAGTCAAAAACAATTTTTTGTCCAACAGCCTATGAAATTCGCTGAGGGTTATATTTTTGACTTGCATAATGTATGGCGAAATGTTAGCATAACACATGTTAGAGAAATACAGAGCAACTGAGGTACCAGATTTATTATTAGAAAAAATGTGAATTCACAGTTATGGCCAAAAAAATGCCAACGGGCTGAAGCGGTCCAGCAGTCCGGACAGACAAATTTTAAAGTCGGCCCGGTCTGGCTCGCAGACATCATAATTCCACAACCAGACCGCAGTATATATATGGTCTCATTTTGTAGAGCAATTCTTCCTCTATGTAGCTGCAAATTGTTAGTTGGTATTATTCTTTGCGCTGCAGGCTTGGGTCAAAATGGTTTTTCAAATGGACTAAGGTTCCAAAAACACGCGAAAATGGTAATATCTCCCAACCACTGGAGCTAAAGTTATGCGAGTTTTTGGTCTCGATTTGTAGAGCAATTCATCCTCCGTGAAGCTGCACGTTGCGAGCACAATAATCGGGTATATTTTCTCGATTATTGAGCAACATGGCCCATGTTCGGGGGGTTTATTTTGTTATTTAATGCACAATGTTTTGTGCACACCTCTTTTACCACAAAATTCACTATCTTGGTGATTAGACAAGCTGCTAGTATATTTAGTACTGCAATAAATATGATAAAATACCTACGTAATAGCATAACGGACTACAGTGGGAGATATATACCCAAAACAAATCACAAAACCACGTGAGCTGCAAATTAAATGTCCGACGAAACGTCAGTAGTAAAAAATTGGGGGGGGGGGTGCAAAACCAAGGCAAACGGAGTCGTTGCGGTGAGTTAGTTGGCAGACGCCCCTGACCTCTTTTAAAAAACTTCGGCTGCCCCTTTATTATTCTGTTAGCATAATATGAGCAGGGTACAGAAGAAATTAGAAAAGTATAATAGCGATGATTTGTTAAGTAACGTCGCGACATATCACTGTTATACCACTTGCTTGAAAAGATTGTTTCTTATATGATTTGCTTTATTTTTGAGACTACACATAATAATATTTATACAGTTAAGTAATTAAAATAACAAGTAACTGCAAAATATAATATGGTCTATGGCCTCTTCTACTCGGACCACCTCTGCTAGAAAAAATGTCCTCTGCAAGTGAGTTGTCGGGCTGTCAATCTTACAATAACACTTTCTGTATGTAATGTATCTGTGGTATTTACAGTAACATATATATATTGCCACAGACCGTACTTGTGTGGTATATAGATTTCGGTCTATAAATACAATATCTTTGCATAACTATATATATCGAGAATTGCCATGAGTTTTTTTACTGATGTCACTAGATATAGAGCAGAACTTAAAATCAAAGGATCAATGTTGTTTATACATTTCTCTCCGTTCCATTACTTGTCATCTTTATTTGACGTTGAATACGATTTGTGAGGGATTCTTAATATCAAAATTCTTCACTCATCTATAAGCTCGTTCGTTTGGTTTCAAAATTTTATGTTTCCAGATTTTTTAACTTTTGTCTCAACAAACTGCAGGTCGGAATATGCGCTTGTGTGAGATTTCTGTCTTGTGGTGGTGGTGGCTTGAGAGTCCAAAAAGATCTATGTTTAGATATATATATTTTAGATTAAAATGTGTTAAAAGTTTATTTAAAGCGTTTTAAGATAAAAATTCGCTTCGAATTTTTATGTCATGATATGTTTCAAAATATTTGATTTCTCCAATTTATGGGACCCCTAAACTGCGTATTGTTCGGATCATATGTACATAGGTCTGTAAGGGTTTATACTGGTGTAAATATCTGAGCACCATTTGGTGATAAGTACAATTTGATATCCCGTGAAACTGGTTAATCTTGTGCTTTAAGGATCCTAACTGTCGCTCTTCCATATAGAGTGCCCGTCAAAAATATCAGAGTGTCTGCTATATTTATACTCACTTTACAGTTTTTATATATGCATTTAAAGATAACACATATTCTGTATCTTAAGAAGTTTTTCTTTTCGTTTTGTGATACAAAAACTTGATTATGCTTAATAATATGCTATTTAGACGCTCTAAAATTAAAGAATGTCACTTGATACACTATTTGCAGAAACCAAATGTTTTATTTCTCGTAGAAAATTGACGTTAAATTTTTGTGGGAAATCAAACTTTTCGCAACTGTGTCTAAAATTTAGAAAATAGGGATTTACTTTTTTCTGTTGAGAAAATTTTTTGTTTTTGCTAGACAAACAAACCCATAAGTGGGTGAATACATGAAGCGAGTTAGTCACGAAAATTATTTTTAGCCATCCGGAAGAGATATTACCTTTTGTGGATACAGAATAGCGTTAAAAGCATCCAAGTAGTGTTAAAATAGTTAATTTAGTACCTAAAATTAGGTTTAAAACATTTAAAGTAAATGTGAATGCTACATTATCTGATTCAGGTAACTTCAAATTTAGGTATTTACACCAGGGTTTTGGTCTAAGCCTGGTAGTTTGCCGCCATTGAGCTACATTTTATCGGAATGCCGCATCATTAGCGCCCAATTGGATTCCTATGGCTTTCTGGCGCCTCTCTCGGTACCCGCAGAATGCGTGAAATACTGCAAATTGCCACCCTTAGGTTACATTTAGGTATTTAAATAGCGATTTTAATGTAAACATCTAGTTAGAGACCTTTGAGCTACATGTTACCCAAATCCCGCATCTCTTGTGTCCAGTTATGCTCCGATAGCTGTCTGATACCCTCTCGCGACCTTCAGAATATATACCTGAAATACGTATACCCAAACTACCACTTTAGATCAAATTTTCGTATCTAGACTTGGTTTTTCATCTAAACGTACCAGTTGGCTACCATTGAGCAACATTTTATCCAAATCTCACATCTATGTCGTCCGATTTAGCTCCAATAGCTCTCTGGGACTCCCACGATACCAAAAACACACCAAATTACTAAGTACGTTTTGGACAATTTATGTACTAAAACCCAACATTTTGCGTCAAATTTGGTAGTAGGTGGCGTTTGAGCAACTTTTTATCCAAATCCGGCATCTCAGATGTCTGGTTGGGCTCTGTTAGCTTTCTGGCACCCCATCGGGAACTCAGGATATGCTACGCTTTGAGCAGTTTTAGACGTTTGACACGTTTTCGCTCCATACCTGCCAATTGGCGGCATTTGAGCTACATTTTGTCGTAATGAAGCATCTCTGGCGTCACATGGGTTCTTATGGTTCTCTGGTGCCCCTCCCGGGAGCCGCAGGATAACTGAGATATATACCTTAAATTGCTACTAGCTCAAAATTACGTATCTAGGCCTGGTTTTTGATGTAAACCGGCTTGCTTGCAACCTTTGAGCTACATCTGTATTACCGAAATCATGCACGTCTAATGTGAAATCGGGCTCCGATCTGGAACCCCAGCATACCGGAAATATCCCAGATTGTCAAGTTTTGGTCAAATCCAGGTATTTATATAGAGGCGGATTTTTTGTCCCAACCTACGAATAGGCGGTTTTTTAGCAATATTTTATCTGAATCCCACACCTGTGATGCAGGGAATAATCGGAACCGGAACCAGCAACCGAAACCGTCCATTTAAACCGGAACCGGAACCGGAACCTGGTCTTCGAAATTTATATATAGTAAAACAGATGATGGAAGAAATGAAGGTATAGTGGATTTAAAATGCATTAAAAATAACCTTTACATTAAACTTAATGTATTGCGATGGTATTATTGCCTTTATGAAACTTTAAAGAGACTGAGGAAGCTAATAATTTTTATTTATCGATCAAATATGTCGGTTTTTGGACATTCAGAGCAAAAAATGTCTCCACTATACACCATTGCGTATACTGCGTCAAATCGAATGTGCTTACAAAGCTTGGAGCGTAGAATACACACTTTCGCTCTGTCTCCAGTCGCCTCCCTTTACTACACATACCGTTTGTTGTATGTTCTTCTGCAGGAACCTTAAAATTATTGGTTTATATGATTCTTAGAGGAAATAATAGACAGAAGGTAATTTTCTAATCAGTGGTCAGAGACACTGTTTAGGCTAGCGTTGGACAAACAGTGCCCGTCAGTTAGATCATAATGATGATAACTTTCTAATCAGACTGCTATAAATGAGACACACTGTGATGCTGCTCGCAGTTTCAATAAATACAGTTCATTGCCAAGATAGCAGTTTCTAGCTGCTTTGCAGATAACGCTAGTTTACTTCAATTTAGACTGATTTACCAAGTTTACAAGCGCACTGGTGGGTGCTTGACACAATTTATGTTAGCCAAGCATAATCTAGGTACTTCTGCGTAAGCCATACTCTGTTACCCGAGTTGCACGGGTTTAATTAAAACGTATCCCACAGACTTCTGGATGTGTAAAATAGCTGCTACAAGCATCAACCTCGCTTTGATTTAACAAATTCCTGCAGGTTATTATGAAAAATTCCTGCTCAAATTATGTGCCCTACTTACGTTTCACACGGCAAATTGGTTAGTTAATCTTTTCTTTTGCTTGGCATTATTGGAGCTTGATCATTGTATAATATATATTACATATGTTTGGATTACAGGATGAAGCAAAAAACTTGGAAATTTTCAAACCGGAATTCCGTTTCCGGTATGGTTTTTACCCTTTGCCGGAACCGCAACCGGAACACGATTTTCGCCGGAACCGGAATTCCGGTTACTCCCTGCTGTGATGTCTAGTTGGGCTCCAATGGCTATTTCGGGCTCCCAAGATACCAAAAATACACCAAATTATTATCACTTTTGGTCAAATTGAAGTATTTAATTATTGATGACGCATCAAAATGCGCATGGCCTGGAGGAGCATCTGAAATTCTGGGGTTCCTCCATCCTCTTCTTGCTGTGTAGAGGCCTGTATACATGATTTATGATTCTCCTAGTTCGGGCCAGCAAGAAATTAGATGGCGTATGATTAGTATATCGGTGCAAAATGTCCAGTTGCTTGTTTAGAGTTTCTGCTGTTATATTTTAGATATTTTCAACAAGGATGCTGTCGCAATGGTCCGTCTTGCCCTTTTTCGCACAATTTAAACGATCGTCCTAACAATGTTTGTCGATACTACCTGAAGGGCAGGTGCGCGTACCAGTCGCGATGCAGGTAATTCGTTTATATTATCGTGATTTCTCGGGAGAGAAACCACAAACTCCGCACAGTAACCCCGGACCTTCCAAATTATGTAACATTTGGGATCTTTGTGTTCATAATCTTCAGGAACAGACACTGGTGGCTTGGCGGGTTGTTCACGACACCATTAAGGTTGCGGAGGTGTCAAAGTAATGGAGATCGGGACTGACATGATATAAAGTTTTCCCGTGGATCCAACCGTCCCTATAGAGAGGCTCTGGAGCGGCAGAGGTCGGACAGTGCTGAGCGAGAGAAGCAGGAGCGGGCAAGGCGAGTTCAAAAAGAGCTGGAAGACTTGAAGATTTCTGGAATGTATAGTTTTGGCGTGGTGGTATAGTTGCATTTTCTCTCAGGGAATTTATTGAGCAATCAGGGAAAATATATATTTCATCAGGGAAATTTTTTCCTGATAGCCGCCGGGAACTCTGTACCTGCTCCCGTTTTAAGCCCTGAATTAATTTTGGGTGGGAAAATTGGTATTTAGGTGACAGGCACTAGCTCAGAGAAGGCAAAGTATATTTTTGGATATGTTAGTTATAATTTTGGCTCTTCTAGCCTACCGAAATAATTTAATGTAAAAGTTATTTACCACGAAAATAACCAAATTTCGCTGTCAGTTTGTGTTTGGAGCATTTAAATTAATTTTGGCTGAGGAAATTGATGCCTATAAGTGACAGACACTAGGTCGCGGAAGGTATGATAGCCTTGGCGTGATTATGGCACTTCCAGTCTCCTGAGATACCAAAATTTACCCTAAAATGGCAATATTTCGCTATTAGCGCTTGTGTGATGCCTTAAATTAATTTTGGCTGAGGGAATTGGTGTTTATTCAACGAATGTTGGATCGGGGATCTCCCAGTATATTTTTGGTAGTTTAACTGTGATTTTGGCTCGTCTAGTTTTCCTAAATATTACCAAAAATGTCCCAAAAATTACAAAATTCTGCTGCAAGCTCCTGTTTGAAGCCCTCATATTACTTTGGCTGGGTGAATTAGCGTATATATACATGATAGATGGTAGATTGTGGTTTCTCTCGTAACTCATCCCCCTGGTACCTGAGTGACCCACATTTGTGGACGGAGTTAAGCAAAAGAGCGAAACGCAACACTTGTGGGCTGCAGATTTTGGTATTTTCATTTAAATTTTATAAAAGTTATGTGACACACTTAGATTTAGCGAGCATAGTTTGGCTTCTTCACGAGTCAGCCAGTAAGGGTGGGGGCGAACCGAGATTCCGATTTTGAATCCGGGAAAGTGATATCGCGGGCGTAGCATAAAACGGGAGGCGAAAATTTCCCGGGGGAGGGGAATACTGAAAAGGACCGAGCGCAAAATGTGTATTTTAGATATAAGATCACGTGCGAAGTATGTACCATGACTATTATTCTTTGTTATAGGCGTTTGTAAACAAGTTCTGCTTAGTAGTTGCAACAATATCAGCAATAATGACTTTGTTGTTTACGGGGTCAGGTCACGCGGTGAGTTTCTGCATCTTTGCTGAACATGGACACGTTTTTAGCATTTTCGGCAGCAGATTACTGAATTGCGGAAGCGATTTCCCGAGGGTGGGTGGCTTGAATCGGTGGTGGGATGGATACGCCTAACAACTATTAATAATGTTATATATATATGTTATCAAACGGGGTCACCGCGACCACCGAGCGCACCCTATAATTTTGATCCCAAGGAAACCCCGGCAAAAAGCTATTCTCTTTATTTAAGCTGCTGCAGTGGGTAAAAAGCCAGTTTTTGAATGGTCCCGTGATATCCAAAGCACACTAAATGGCAATACTCCCGTACCCCCTCGGGATATATATGAACAGTGTTGATCTCATTTTGTAAAGTAATTAATCGTAAATACGCAATCAGTGGGTATACGTCCTCAATTAAGCTTCGGACACCGGCGGGCCTCTAACAATAGCGTGACACACAGGTCGCGGGAGAGGTGTGCAAATATATATATATAACATATTATATACTAATATATATTAATACAATGTATTATTATAATAATGGTCAGCGGCCGGACATGATGAGAAAGCACCCCATATAGCTGAATCCCGAGACCGGTCACTTCATAAAGTTAATATTCAATATAGCTGTGTACGTCTGTCCGAATTACGTATTTAACGCTTTGAATTCATTACCTGTGCGATAGAACAAGCTATTCGTTTTATTCCTGGCTGTAAATTACTAACTATAACCAACTAATAAAGACTTCGCGGCGGGTCAGACCGGGAGGAGGCAATGTAGCAAAAGCCCTAGTACATGTAGCAAATATATACAATTATCTAGTAGTTATTTTTAAGATACGACCATGTTAGACCCGTTACCCCAACGTCATTGCACAGATCACAGCTAGTTACTGCTGCTTCTGCTCGACCAACGACTTCGACATCTGTTACAAATGGCAGTTCGGGAAACTTACAGAGTTTCGGGGCCGTGTCTGTGGATATAATCGCAGGTGCCTCGGAGAATGGTAGTATACGCGAAGGTATGCCACTTTGTTTTGAAATTGTCGCTTATCAAATAGCTGGTGATATGGAAATCTCTTTGGTTTCATGTTTTTATGAGAGTTATATAAATTAGCAAGTTTTTGTATTCCAAGAGCAGGATTTAGTTCGTTGTATTCTGTTTTTAGTGTGTGATCTTTATAAATAATTGGATTACGAGGTATAACATACAATTCTTTTATTCATTTCGTCATTTGTTGAGTATTAAATTCTTTCATGTAGTTTATATTATTATATCGATCATTACTTAACGTTGATGAAACAATTATTTATTTGTTGGGGAATTTTTATTCCACCCCAAAATTAATGTTGGATTGAACCCATACAATACCCGATGTCGCATATCGAACCAAGTACAGCGAACAGGAAACAGTGGCGACGAGTGATCAGCATTGACCCCCTCACAACCGTAGGGCCAGTTGAATACCAGAACCAAAGACACCAAGGTTCATTGGTGGTTTACTGGGAAAATATTAATATATGGCGATGTTGGTTATTGATTTTTGGCAAGAGCGCGTTTTGGCTCTGGTTCCTGATCTCTCCACATGGCCAAAATTTTATTTGGGGGCTTTAAGCTGGATGGGCAGCTCGAACGGAGAGTGAATCGTAAATACCTTGGGTGAAATTCACCCAGGTTAGTTTGTTGGAAAACAGTACCTCTCGGTTAACTAAGGATCTTGTTATTATATTTTATCACGTTTCCATGCATTTACAACATGTATATCGTTTTATTTATTGCCATTTTAATTCTGTGTGTAGTAATTGAAACGGGCGAAGTGAAGTGTTTTTACTAGTTGTGTAATGGTGATATTCAATGTCCGTTATATTATGTTAGCTGGATGCGCATAACTTTGTCTAGGCCCATTGACCCGCACGGAAACTTAAATTCTCTATTATTCGTGCCGACAAGAAACTGGATTTCAACATCTTTTTTTCGAAAAAGCGGTACGAAGGGGCTCGGTATGGTCAAGATGTGGTAGGAAATGAACATGCATGCATTCCTGGTCGCATCTCCATAACCGGTGTAGATATTTCAGCTAAATCAGGATCGCTTTGTGTAGCAATTAGTGCTCTGTAACGTTATGTAGCCTAAAATTACGTTTACGTGTAGGATTAGCGTAAAAAGAGTTTGAGACGCAAAATACATCAAAGTGCTAATGTCGCTGCAATCACCCAAGCTACATTGCTGTTATTGGTACCATTTTGTACAGCAATAATTGATCATGTATGGAGCAGCATAATGATCATGATGTACTGATACTAAATCAAAATGCCCTTTTAAATATGCCTGTAAGAGACGCAATAAGCCTGTATATCTCGTCGTTAGTTCAAGCAACATTTCTGATTTTCTGCTCCAGGGGTTTTTCAAAATTCATGCTCTGCTTAAATGTGTGTTTTTTGAAATTTACCTGTGTTAATTAACCAGCACATACCAAAATACCCTGTTTTAGCGTTACAGGGAAGGTTAAGCAATGATAATTATCCGGTTACTAACAATTTTTTATTAATACATACATCATATATTTATACAATAAACCTGGAAGAACTAGAATGATGGCACTTTCATGATAAATGCAGATGTACCACAGTTATAAACATGATCAGTTTATAAGCATTCAGCGTTTAAAAATTTTTGTTTTGTAGCCTTTTAATTAACAGTTCAGGTGTGCTAAATTTTGTGTTTTTTGAAATTTCGCTGTGTTTTTCCACTAAGAAAAACACAAAAAACCTGTTCTGCTGATTTTGTGCGTAGATACTCCATATTCCTGTGTACTTTGCGTTGGCATAGTGGCTACATAAACTACGCTGCAGGGTTGGTTGGTTCAAAATTGGTTTAAATTGGACCGCCATACCTCCACTCTTCATCCATGGAATGCTACGCCAAAGTTTAGTGTCAGCTGACATAAACTACATATTCAACCTGAGTACATTGAGAATTCACCACTTTTGCGATGAGATAAGCCAGTTGTTACTATTTTCCTACTGAAAATTTATTCATTTTACTTAGGGTTTTATCATAAATGGTCGACATATTGGTAGTACTATAATTCAGTATTTTATAACTGTTTCTGTTAGGACTTTTATTTTTGGCGTCACCTCAACATACCTAAGAGTTTCTGGGGCTGGAGGCAAAATGGACCGCCGAAATCCTACACCATCGGCACTTTATGACGAAGTCGCGGATGCACAGTATTTGTTCTTGTCGCCATTTTTATTCCATGATCATACGGCCGTCAGAATTAAGAGACGTAAGAAATATTCTAGAAAACTACGTAAATTTAGATGCTTGAATTACACCAATAATATCCATTATCCTCAAAATGAACAAATTTCGCTGTGAGCTCCTGTTTCAAACCCCTAAATTAATTTTCGCTGTAAAAATCGGTGTTTAGTTGACAGATACTAGGTTGGGAAATGTTAAGTATATTTTGGATGGTGTAAGCATGAGTTTGGCTGTTCTACGCCCCATTACTTCCAAATTTACCTTCAAAATGGCCAAATTTCGCTGTAAGCTCCTGTTTAAAGTTTTTAAATTACGAGTTTTCGGCGGAATGACAATTTGTGATAGGTAGTAAGGAAAAATGTTTTAACCACCATGAAAAACCCGTCAATGTATTTAGGAATGTAAGATAAAATGTGCTTACTTGGCTGTGCGAAACAAGTATACTGGTAAAGTATGCTCTGCCACGAATAATATATTGCTATGTACTGATGGCCGTACGTCTATCTGTCCGTGTGTCCCAAGTTTTGGGTCCGTCAGGTATTTTTACCATGAACCCGTCGATGGATTTGGATGCGCACGAACAAAATATTTCATTACCCCAGACCCTCTCAACCAACGCACCACGCCTTGAATTCGCAAATAGTGTTATGTCAGAGGTTTTTCGAGTGTAACTTTTTAACGAATCGATGGATTTTGACCAACTTTTTTGTTCTGCTTCTTTTAGCTTAAGGAACACGCGCAAAGCAACGTAACACATTTTCAAAACGGGGAGGGTACACTTCCGGTACCAAGAGGGTCACCGCTAAAAAAACTAAAAAAAACAGAATTGACCATATTTCTTGAACGGGTTGATGTATTTTGACAAACTATTTTGTTTTGCTGCTTTTAGTCTTAGCATCGCGCTGAAAGGCGTCAGAGTACATTTCCAATGAGGGTGCACTCCGGTGTGCAGGGGGTCGCCCGCCAAACTGAAAAATACGAAATATTGTCTAATGTGGATTTACATGGGACCATTTGTTATTGCAAACCGGACCGAATTCCTGGCAGCCAGGCTGATCAACCTGGTACTGAACTATTGCTATACTAGAAAAATTAGTTTTGTGTGAAAAAATTCATATTTGCTTATTGCACTGGAGAGGTGTCGTTGGTCGTTGCACTGCAAAAATGATCTGTCGTTTTCAGTTAACACGGTGTTTTATTGTGTGTTGGATTATACTGTACTATAAAAAAGACACGGCAGTGGAAAAATGTTCTTTTCAGTACAAACGTTTTACATTCAAGAAAAAATTTTTTAAACTGGTGATTAAATTAACCCTGATTTCGCTAAACTTCCACTTTATCAAAACTAGTAATGATATGTATGGTAATATTTACAGCAACAGATAGTGTAACGCGGGTCGATTGATTATTTTACTAAAATATGTTACATTACATACATATCTACAGGACCCTGGTTGGATTCCAGTGCACAACGAACTAGTTCCAACGATCTTCCCAGAGTGCTTGTCTCAGGGTCTGCGCGTGGTGTTAATCTCTCAAGGATAGTACTCAGTAGATGGAAGGAACCGCTATTAACCTGTAGCTTTGGGACTTCTGGAACGAGCAGTCAAAGATCCTAGGTCAGCTCTGACCCTTAACAAGGGGTCAAGACCATAGCGTTTGCAAATACTGATTTTTTTGCAAAACTTGGCAAAATTTTTGAGAAAAATGTATCGAAGCCAAATTTCTGATGGTCAAAATTTTAAATTTTAGGGATCACTGGTGTCTTGAAGTCCGGAGGTGTCTTGTTCGGGTCACACAGGGCCAATGAGTGATCAGCCCCCCTTCCTCCATAAAAAATCCAGGGCCTGGCTGGTTGGAATACTGCCACATTCACTCTGGACAAATACCATGAAAAGAATTTAGCAAGCAGGAATGCGAACAGCTATCCACCGGGGCCTCAAATCCGGCAATTGGGGTAGTGCGTGACTAAGCGCGAAAACAGTCGTGGCCAAAAATGAGTGCAATCGAAATCTATTCAAATCGCAATCGATCTAAATTTCGTTTATTCGCAATGGATCGAAAGCGATCGAAATTGTTTTAATCAAAAATAGTCGAAATTTTATAAATTTGAAATTTATTTGTGTTTAAGTTGAATCGCAATCGGTGGAAATTTTGTTTAATGGAAAATAAGCGAAATTATATAAATTTGAAATTTATTAAAACGTGCTAAAATTGAAATCAGTCTAAATTTAGTTTAATCGAAATCTATGGTAATTTGTTCGTTGAGTCGAAATTTCCATCATTTCCATAAAATTTTGATATCAGTTCTTTTGTATAGCAATAAGTAGTCGTGAATCGTATGTTGTTACTATGGCTTTGTACATTTCAGGGTTGGCTCATAATTTGGGTTTTGAAGCGGGTTCATGTTGCCCAAAATGCGCAAAAACTGTGATAACGCCCAATCGCTGGAGCGACATGAGTGATATTAGGCTTACTTTTTAACAACAGTTCGTCCACTTTGTAGCCGTTTATTGTGACTACCTACACTAGAGGATCAAAAAGGGTTTTCCAATTTGTCTGCGAGACGCTAACAGCTAAATTTTAAATAATATACAAATAATAATATATTCAACTGTCGGAATGACCATCTTAGTTATAGGGCAAGCTACTGGTTGTATGAAAGAATGTTAAAAGTTTTCAGGAACTGCAACAAATTTCACCATTCCATGCGATTTGCAGCAACAGTCCAGTTCTAGCAGCGTTGGCAGAAGCAGTTGTCACGATCCTGATATCAGTGTACAGCAGGCGCAGCAACCACAACTTAACACCACCCTAAGCGGTTCAAGCTTATCGCCGTCGACATCGCTATGTTCAGAAAAAATGCCAAATAACGTGTCTCGGGAAAAGAATGGAACTAAGAGCGAGTCCGTAGCAGCCTGTAGCAATCTTCGCGCTGATGCGCCAGAGTTTATTCCTCGCCTCGGGTTTTCTGCAGTGCCAGCGGTTCGAACCATTTCAAGATACAACAGTGAGTTTTGGGTTAAACTAGAACAGCCTTCGTTTCTGAACCGGACTGAACAAAGTTTCCACTGAGGCTGCTGGGCGTTGGGGATATCGATATTATTTGTATGTCCTATACCTAATAATTCATCTTCCGGTTGGTGGATTACGACAAAATTTTCATCGAAGTTTAGTTCGTTTGGTTCATATTATGTCGCCTTACCACACGACTATTATCTAAACAACCGCCTCCCCATATAAATATGCTATTAGTCCGAGCAGGCAAAGATAAAATTGATATTGATACCTTGGGCCCTCCACTATGTCACCATGTTCGTATTGGACCCATACTCATTTTGGGGCATTTCCCAGGTTGCCCTCATTTACGAAAAATGGGGAGGCTCATTTTTATGATATTATATAATTATTAATTTATGAAGAGCAAAATTTTGTATTTGATAAATTAATTTTAATTGAAATATATAACGTTTTAAATAGATATTGCATATTTTCCAGGACATAGTGATAGTTCTACGTTAATGGGAAACGGTAGATGAATTTCAGTTTGGAACGGTGAAAAATGGTCAGTTTAAACATTTTTGAGCATGGGTAAAATTTTTATGGGATGGGGGTCATTTAGATTATGGGGTGGGCAGGTACCCTACTCCGTCCCCGTAATGGGAAGTCATAAGCACCCATGCAGAAGTTGATCTGTCTTGAAGATACAGCGATAATATTGTTATCTTTCGACTCAGCTGCATGAGCTGGTTCGGAAATTATACATTTCGGTCTTGCGACGAACAGTTTTTTCGACTATTTGGATTCCTAGTGGTCCCTCTTTGGTAGATAACCTTTTAAAAACTATTTTCTCGATAAATGTATAGTAAATGATTCGAACCGCATTGATGAGATGAGTTGAATGATGGTCAAATCAGCGTAACGGATTCATGATTAATCAGTTAACTACTTAGATTTAGGATTTAATATAAATGGCAATAACTCCTTAGGCCTTAACGTGTTTACCCTATTTACCGCCTCGGATCGTCAATACATTTTTATTCCTGGAACCCAAAAGATTGATAAAAATTTGTAAAACTGGCCGGTATTTCCTGACCCAGGTCGTCGAACTTTGTTGAATGACGCCAAAATTATTGCTGTATCTTCAAAATTGATCAATTTCGGCCTTGTAGGTGGCTAAAAGAAAATAGATGGAGAATTTCTGGCAATATACATTGCTCATTGATACTTTTTTGTTTAGTTCCATATTATTGATATTTTAGGACCTCTGAAATATTCCACTATATTAACGCATGGTAATACTTCTTCGTGTGTCAACGAAAGCTTTGGCAAGCCACCAACCGAAAAATCCATCACTTGTGGTATGTACATATTGCAGTTAGCTTGTTGCTAAGCTTGCTTGTCACAATGTCTACATCTCGACATAAATTAAAAAACTGTCTGGCGGTAAAGTGGGCATTAATTGATTAACTTCTTTATTGTCTTTCCAAGCTGCAAAAGACCTGCAAGATAATAATGTCAACTTTCGACACAAATTAGTTCAGCCGTCATTTTTTTCAAAACAAAGCCCCTAGCGCCTACCGCATTGGGCACATACAATTTTGTACTTACATCGTCTTCAGCAAGCGGACGATACGCTGCACTCTCTACATGCGTGGAATAAAATTGAAAAATGCCTAAATTTGATATTTTCCCGTTACATAGTTCAGTTATACGTATATGATACAACCTGATAATAGTTTTTCTTGAGCTCAGCTGATCAGAAACACTATTCATTGCACTGTTACAGCAATACTTAGAATACCTGGATGATATTTTTGTGGTTTTCCATGTATCAAAACAGGTACTCGCTAGATTTTGGGCCGCCGCAAGTTCAGTCAATTTTGGCGTTCCTATCAATGTATTTTAGGATTAGTTGACCACATATTTTTATAAAATTCTATAAATCACGTACACATTTTTTGAAATTTGCCGTAAATCTCATGTACAGAAATCGCCAGAAATCACAGTCGCCTCGTCAAAGAACCAACATAGAACAAAATTTACTTATTTTTTCGATCAACACTCGACCACTCTTCGAACATTAATATAAAAAAGCCAAAAAATTTCGAATACGACAGGAACGATATTCGAAGACATTTTGAAAAAAATTTGGAATTTCTCCCCCGACCGTCGAGTGAACAACGAAGGAACAGCACTTATTTCTGGCAAGTACTGTATATGTGTGTCAGAAGAATTTTGGTGTTTCGGGAATTATTGGAATGCAAACCACCGAATTCTGATAAAGTTTTCGAAGTCAGCGCTTGCACTGGAGGGAAAATTTGTCGAAATGCGGGAAAATTTCGGAACAGCCTGGTGGTGCTGTGGTTCCCACTTCTGCACCTGTGCAATTTTAAGCGAATGAGATTTATATTAAATGCAGTTGTAGCTTGAAAGTTGAAAAATTCCGCACATAGCGCATATATGCGAAGTCATTCACAATTTTGCTGCAACTCTAAATATATATGCCAAGACATCAAACCGGCAATAATTATATCTCGTAATTTTTCTTTTCCAAAATCAACGTAGACTGTTCCTCTTCTTTTTCGCAAATATTTGGATTCTTTGCGGTTCGTGTGTCGATTTTATTTTTAAATATTGTTATTAATTGTTATATAACGTCATAAGAGTTTGCTTCGTATCCGCTTGTACTGCTGACGTCTTCCGAGTCAAATTGGGCCAGCCCCACGGGTTAAGGGTAGGGAACGACCGAATACCTAATTTCACCGAATACCGAATATTCGGCCGAATATCGAATACCGAATAGTTGTTCGCAACACCTATGTATGATGAGAAATCTATAACTCTATAAATCCACCACTGTATGTACGTGCACCATGCAACAGGTCGTTTTATGTTGTGTTGCCGAGTCAGCGATAGTTTTTGTTCGATGAATTTTTTTTGCTTTGTGCTCTCGTTTGATAGGCTGAAGTTATAGTTTTGTTTTTTATTGATTTTTTATAACTTCATTATCTGGAGAACGGCGATAATTGGTGCGTGAAATCATATCGTTAAAAAAACAACGGCTCAGTGCGTGGTGTTAGGGGGCTGTATACTTAGGGTTAGGCTTATGTGTAGGTATGTAGAACGGCATAGCATGATGTCTCACTTCACATTCACGATGTGTTAAAGAAAACGAACAAATCCTGCTGCATTTAGACCACAAAGTATTAATTTCGCAACTATTATGGCAGCGAGATAGTGCACGGCTGATGAAAAACATAACTGTGGTGATCAGAACATTCGATCCGGCTGCGAACTGAATTGATGAGTCTCAAACGCATCTTGTCTTACCAAAGTTGCAACACGTTGGACGTATTTAGCGGTTTGCAGCATAATTATCAGGACTCCGGCCGTAAAATTAGGATATCTGGTGGGCAGATTTTGACTCTATTTTTCAACTAACAGCGGCCAGTCAACTATTCGGTATTCGGCCGAATATTGCCAACTATTCGGCCGAATACCGAATATTCGGTCGTTCCCTAGTTAAGGGTCACATTTTTTTTTGAAATTTGGCAATATGGGTTTCATATTTCACGACCTATATCTCGAGATACAGTCTTCCTCAGGGATCACCTCGCAGAATCCATTCATCGGGAGCTACAATTTCGCTATTACATATTTTTTATCAGAGCGGTTGTTTTGGGGCTATGAGCCAAAGTTTAAAAAATAGTCAGTAAAGTCAAAATTTCAATTTGTTTCAAATAAACAAGCTTTTGGTTTTTGGAGGTGAACTATAGGACATGGAAAAAGCAGGGCGTCACACAAATGGGATCAACCCTTCGTGACGTACCATGGGTGGACGTGCACATTTAATGCAGTGATCGAACTAGTACAACAAATACAAGACGTGAACGAATCAGGGCAACCGGGGGGTCACATCGGTTGAGATGCATATGTAACAAAGGTAATAAATATTGTAAAATGGCATATCAAATGTTTTTAATATAAACAAAATGCCATAAGTGTACCAAACTTTAAAATGTAGCGCTCCCGTAGTACAGCATGTTTCTAGAAAATAACGATATAAGTAATATGTAGTATTCCTATGTTTGTTTATCTCTGTGGATAACTAATATATTTTTGATTACTTTAGAAAAAGATATTTTATGTCCTTATCATATGGTGGGACAATGCTGGTACGGCGATAAAATGTGCTCTTACACACATGGCAACTACTGTGATTTGTGCGGCCGGCCCGCACTGCATCCGACGGATGAAATTCAGAGAAGGACTCATCGTAAAGTAAGACGACTTGGTTTGATAGTTTGGCTTTTTCTTTAGCTTCTGAGTATGCAGTCGTAGCTGCTTGTTGTGGCGCTTGGGTAATGTCAACATTTTCTCTTCGAAAACCATTGTCAAAAGCTTGCAGAATTATAGCAACAAAGTTGTTCTTTATAAAACTGGGTACACCAGACGCCGGGAAGAACGAACAAATTTGTAGACAGATTTAAAACAAAAATTAGACATCGGCGGTCAAACTTAAAGAGACATAGAACAAATTTTATAAAAAGCACTAAAAATTGGTTAAGATCTCGAATAAAATTCGAACATTTTGCAAATAAATGTCAATTTTCTAAAGGAACATCAAGTAAATATCGAAGAAGCAGCACTCGAGATCCGATGAAATTTCTCGCAATTTCGATTTTTTTGGTTTTAACGGAGTTAATTTATATAAAATTTCGATTATTTTCGATTAAACGAAATTTCGGTCGTTTTCGATTGCGCTTATTTTTGACCGGGGCTGTAATATATTCTAGAAATTAGGGTTATGTGACACGGAAATTGTGTTATAACGCACGTGTATGTTTTAAGTGAGGCGTCATTTTTTCTTTTGGGAACACGGTCGATCGTGTATAGTGACAAAATGTGCTCTTATACTGTGCGATCTGAATTATTCTAAGCCCCGTTTTACTATAATTATTCATTGTTCTCTTACAGGACTGCCTGTTGGAACATGAACGTGACATGGAACAATCCTTTGCAATTGCCCGTTCGAATGGAAAGGTTTGCGGCATTTGTATGGAAATCGTGCTCGACAAAAAAGGACCTAACTCAGTGAAGCGGTTCGGTATCCTGCCAGGTTGCAAGCATTGCTTTTGTTTGGACTGCATACGGAAATGGCGCCAGTCGCGAACCTTCGAAAAGAAAATAATAAAGTGAGTAGCGTTGGTCATTTTTGAGACAACATTGACTTATAAATCGCTGCAGGGCTGTGCCAGGTGTAAATTTCGAATAGTTTCTGCATACGGAAAAAGCGCCAGTCGCGAACCTTCGAAAAGAAAATAATAAAGTGAGTAGCGTTGGTCGTTTTTGAGACAACGTTGACTTATAAAATCGTTGCAGTGCTGTGCTAGGTGTAAACAAACTTATTACTAGTCGGTAGTGGAACTACATTTGTGAGCGGAGCTTGGGCTGTGGCATTACGAATGTACTCAATTTTACATACAGTTCTTGTAACTACATTGCATAGGGCTTTATCATTGGTAAAATATTATATTTGAATTATTCGACCCAGGAAACTCTATAACGGTTTGATCGAAACGATTCTATTTCAATAAATAACACAAATATTGCAAAATTCTCTATTTTGCTGCATAAGCGTTACTAATGAGCTAATTACTAATTAACCACTCAAAATTTTTTAATCCCAAATATCAGGTGCACACTCTGACATGATAGGCTTTCAAACAAAAAAATTTTTAAAATCGGTTCAGTGGTTCTTGAGATCCGTCGGACCGAACTAACGAACGGACGGACATCGACCTTTTTACTCCCAGACAGAAAATAACTAGTCGGTAGTGGAACTACATTTGTGAGCGGAGCTTGGGCTGTGGCATTACGAATGTACTCAATTTTATGTTCTTGTAACTACATTGCATAGGGCTTTATCATTGGTAAAAATATTATATTTTAATTCTTCGACCCAAAAACCCTATAATGGTATGATCGAAACGATTCTATTTCAATAAATAACATAAATATTGCAAAATTCTCTATTTTAGCTGCATAAGCTTAACTAATTAGCTAATTACTAATTAACCACTCAAAATTTTTTAATCCCAAATATCAGGTGCACACTTTGACATGATAGGCTTTCAAACAAAAAAAGTTTTTTAAAATCGGTTCAGTGATTCTTGAGATCCGTCGGACCGAACGAATTAACGAACGGACTGACATAGACCTTTTTACTCCCAGACAGAAAATAAAAACGCTTCGCTTCGCTCCGCTCAAATTTGAACAAGGTTGCAACAGGGATTCCTTTTTCAATTCCTGTTTAAGGATTTTTTCTAAGTTGTAACAAAACTCATTACTTCTTATATTTCGAGTTTCCTCACAAAATATTATGTTAAATAAAGTGCGACCTACAGAAATACGCATTAATAATATGTACCATTAATACGAAATAGTAAATAATAGATGTGCAACCTATAGAAATACAGACCTACAGAAATACGCATTAATAATATGTACCATTAATACGAAATAGTAAATAATAGATGTGCAACAAAAACGACGATATTCATATCGCAAATGCATGAAAAATATATTTAAAAGACGATCACTTTGCCTGGACGGAACGGGATTTCCTTAGCTAACCTAGGGAAAATTCCATTCTGGTATTTCCGGCTCTCCCAGGTTGTTGCTTTTTCCCTCGCTCAAAGCCCCCAGGTACAGTTTTGATCTTGTGGAGAGGGGGAATGTGATTAATAACACCCTTATAGCTGGAGCGGTTATGGAGATATTACCGTTTTGTATGTTTTAGTTTTCATGAGTCCAATCAAAATCTCGTTTTGACCCAACCCTTCACCGAAAATTGCGACAGTGGCACCACAGTGTGGGAAGATATATAGAGGATGAATTGGTCTGCAAAAAGAAATTGCTGATTTCGTGTGTTTTGAGTCCAATGATCAGATACAAAAACCCAATTTGACCCAACTGTGCTGCGTAAACAATAGCAATAGCGACACGCCATCTACAGAAATATATAGAATAAATTCCTGCAGAAAATAAAGACCAACAAATCCATTTAGCACGAGCGTTGCCGTTTTCATATGTTTTGAGCCTCATGGGTAAAATTTAAACCACCCTTTGACTTAGGTCCCACAATCTAAAAGGGCAGCGCAACAATGCAATATATACAGTTTGATAGAGGCTTTTTTGAATGAAAATTGAACCAAATTAACCCAGTTACTCAGATATCTACACTGGTTGTCGAGATACATATAGTAAACAACAGGGTTTTTCGGATGCCTAAGGGACAACCCGGAGCCCATATCGTCAGCTTTTACGCCGAAAAATTTTACAACCGAAGCCTAACTAAAGGTCTCAGATAGAGATTTCAAGCTTTCAAATGAGCTCAGTCCGCCCAGCCAAAGTTAAGTTATGATGAAAAACCTAGTGTAACAGATCCATACGGATCGTTACGAGGCGGATAATCCTGACCACAGCCTAATGGCAAACTTTTATCGAACACCCATAATCTTGACCACACGATAATGGTCAACATTTACGAAAATCCTGACCATACCCCAATGTTCAACATTTCTTTGAACACAAATAATCCTGACCACACCCCAATGGACAACATTTTTTCCGACTACCAAAATCCCGTCCACAGTATAGTGGACAACATTTTTCCGAGTACCAAAAAATCCTGTCCACAATGTAATGGACAACATTTTTTCGAATACCAAAAATCCCGTCCACAGTGTAATGGACAACATTTTTTTCGAATACCAAAAAAATCCCGTCCATAGTGTAATGGTCAACATTTAGCTGAGTTCCCCAATAATCATGACCATATGTATAGTGGCCAACATTTTCGAATTCAGCCACGAGAGTCTCCCCAAACTGTGACACCCGACGGGAATCGCCCAAAAGGGTACGGAGTCCACCCTCGCCTTATAATACGTACATCTATGTAAGCCGAATCAATTAATCGCCTCTTGGCGCAAGCGAATATGTAAACCAAGTTCTTCTATGTATCCCTATTGACTAATAACGCGCTGTTGTCACCTCATAGGTAGACCGCCTAAATGGCACCAACGCCTAAATGGCACCAAACCATGAACAACCACATATACGTAAACCAGTCATTGGAATCGCTCGCAAGATCAATACAGCTATATAAGTACACAATTATGGCAAACCAGAAATCACTGGGTATATATTGATAATTGAAACAGAACTAAAATCAAAGTATATATGTACGTAATCGGAACAGATTCAATAGCACCATATATTGAATATAAGGGTAGACGACACGAGTTCGGAATAATCAGGTTCACGAGTCCGGCTATGTAACCGACTTGTATTTTCAGTATTTCGGCCTGCACCGCCGACATTGTTTTGATGAAGATGGGTATCGCTGTGATATTTCAGGGATGGATAATCGTCGAGAAATTGTAACCGTATATACAGATATCTATATCCATCTATATACATATTGATTATAGTGCCCTGAAGGCGCGCCTTGATATATATTTTGGCATCATCACGATTTTTACCATGTTATTGTTAGCCATAAAGGCATCGTTGGTGTAATTACTTGAATTACGTATCATTCTCATCGTTATACTTTTGAGGGCCATAAAAGCACGTTTTTGATATATATATATTACCATAATCGCATCATATGATTGTGTACCGTGGAATCGATGTTGTTGCTCATACATGTTTTCAGGTACAAAATCCAGCAAACTTAAATTGGGACATAAATTGTTAACCAGATATACGCATATATTTTCTGTATCGTATTCATACCGTTCGTTGTCGTAATGCAAGGCCATAAAAGCGCCGCCCTATTGTTACTATTGTATACCGTTTCATGATCATGTTGTACTATATTTGTACTGTTTTATCGGGTTGATCAGGCCATCACAAAGCGCCTGCGTCTTACCATGACTTATGTACTATGCTTGTCATGCTTTGTTGTAACTTTTAGGTTAGAGTTACGATTGATAGAGTGTAACATATTTGGGATGTTTTAGAAGAACTTTTAGGTATTTTACGCACGCCAACTGATATTTTATAGGCACAGACCGTGCGAATGGCGAGCTCTTGCCATACGCGATTTCGTAGAAGTTTAGGACGGTACGACTCTTCCCGCCGAACCCAGTATAAGCACTTATGCAGGAATTGCCCTAAGGACCATGAAATTTGCTACGAATCTTTATAGGATAGATTGGCCGTGACGAGGACCCGTCACGACCGTCCTCACGAATGAGGACTACAAAAAATGTGGCTGTCCGCCCGAAAGCGAACACCGATTGAGGAAATTCCCTGAAAATTATAAGAGCAAACCGAAATTTTTGCTC
The DNA here is from genome assembly GCA_030248225.1 of Trileptium ribeirensis. Classification (NCBI taxonomy): domain Eukaryota; kingdom Metazoa; phylum Nematoda; class Enoplea; order Enoplida; family Thoracostomopsidae; genus Trileptium; species Trileptium ribeirensis. Next base: position 5,559 of record JASANE010009250.1, on the reverse strand, counting down.
GCTACACTGGTAATTTGTATAACATTACGAAATATTATCAACCAGCGTTCAATTTCGCTGGTTAAGATAAAGGCAAAGTTTAGAAAATTTACGAAATTTAGAAACCAAAAATGTCGGCTCCGGCCCATAACTCCGGAACCGTTGGGAATTTTAAAATTTTGTATTTAACATTTCTTATAGATAATTTCACGGTGTTGCGAATGAGACCGGTTTCGCGGAAGTCCGACCCGAACCCACGGACTTATGGGCAGATAACCACGTCCGCAAACCAATAAGATATATTAAGCTAAATAACTCCGCGAATATTAATCCTAAGATTAAATACTTGGTATCGGTCGAATCCCCAGACCCGAGGCTTTAATTTAAGCCCGGACCGGTCCCGCTGCGCCCACTTTTAGATACCACATATGAAGATTTTAGAAGTAACGCCACGACCGGCGTATCACCCCTCATTTTATTCCCCGTAGCGAGATTAATCCAAATATATATAAAACACCCCAGAAAAGTGCACCCCGAACCCAGGAGAACCGTTTAAACACCCTACCCGGAGAAAAATTTGGCATGGCCCCTCCTCCAAGAATCTATTTTCCCCCTGAAGACCGAATACGGTCTTGTTACATATTGTTTTGCTCGGACGGACTAGCTGAGTCGGGATCCGAGGCTTATTTGGCACTTTGGCCATTTTGGAAGGGACTAGGCCCTCTTTTTTCTCTGCCCTTGTTTATTTTCCCCTTTTTGTTTACATAAGCTGCGTCCTTTGCGAGGACAACCGAGCCCGAGCACACAAGTATGACGTATACGCTAACTATAAATTTGATATAAATTTCGAACATTAAGTAAACAACATCCGACTGCAGAAGTTTTATATAGAGTTTGTATTGAAATGGCGTGCACCAATCAACATTTAGTATATGCTTGCTATATTTGGGAGGTTCAGTATTTGATTGCCACTTACTGCCGATGTTGAGCTGTAACCAACTTGAGTAAACATCCAGCTAATATGGAACTGCCATCAACGTTAGCACTTTATACGACCTTAATATAAAAGTTTCTAGTGCTTATCAGCAGAAGTTTCGTACAACTTTTATAAAATTTATGTAGTTTTATAAAGTTTATATTAGTTTGATATCGAATAGATATGAAGCTGCCTACTTAATATTAGCTGAACTTTGCTCTATGAAGCTGTCTTGTTTAGTCGAGTGAGCTTGACCCCGGTAAGCTGGGACACTACAATGTTGACTTGTTGTTTACTGCGTACTCACTTAGCTGCTGTATATGTAGAAGTACGGTCTCTCTTTGGAAAGATGTGTTTTAGCTCTGGAATGTTCGGTATATAACAGTAGTAATTTAATGTTTGTACGGGCTTTCCTTAAACAGATATAGTATGAAGTTTATTTGAAGCCTTGAAAAGTTTTATATAAAAGTTGTAGAAAACAAGGTCGTAAATCACCCAAATTACATATTAAATTTATATGAAAACGGTCTAAAATATGATTGGAATGTGACCGGTAAGAGTATTGGTTTAATTGAATAAGATTTCGTATAAAATCGGTCCGAATTTCATCGAAAATCGGACCGATAAGAATGTTTATTTTAGTTGGATAAGATTGGATCAGAAAATCGACCAAAAGTGCTGAATAAGCACTTTAACGGTATAGAAAGTTTGAAAATTCAAAATTTTGAAATCCAGTATAAAAGCAGAACTGCACAAACAAGGCAGAGTTCAGTCTGTCTTCGGCAGCGCAGAGTTAGGTCGTTCTGCAGACCGCTCTGGCGCTTCTTCATCAGTACTAATTGTTTTGTCAGTCTTTTAATGCTTTGCTTGTTGGTTTTGGCTTACTGTTTGTTCCTGCGGATGGACGAAGAAGCGATGGACGCCGACCGATAGGAATCGAAGGCCCGTAAGTGTGGACAGGGAGGTGAAGTGGTTTCGTTGAGATTAGTCGGTATTAGATTTGAGATAGGCGAATTAGACAGCAGGATGAAACAGTGCCTTCATGAGTATTAGAGCAAAATTGAGCCTCCCTTGTCCACACTTCCATTTACAAGATAGACCTGCCCGTCCTAGCTTGCCCCGCAGACGCATAGCCATGACTGGCCGCTCACGTGAATTAACTAATTAGCCGAAGCCAGATTGGACCTCCCTCGGTCATTGAGTTAGGATACAAACAAACGCGACATTCGCGTTGCGACTAATTTTACATGATTCCCTGAGATGGGTTAGGAATTAGGAAAATATTATCTGAGCTGACCGAGGTTAAACAAGATTGATTTTGAATTGAGAACTATCAGTGGAACTCCGAATCATCCACGGTCACGCACACGTTTCACTCAGCTAGTATCAAGGTTTATTTGCAAGGTCTACACTTTTTACGGTTTTCTGAACGCGGAGCCGTCCACCTGTTTTCGACGCTTCGATTAATAGGGATTTATCAGTGTTTTTGGATTAATTTGCTCTGGGAGCTCAGCTAAAATTTCGGCAATAATGCAGTAGTGATGCAGGCCTTATCTGTACGCCTTATCTGTAACAAATCACACATTTTGTAGAAAGCTTTGAAATTTATTAGTCGGTATATAGCTTGTTGTATGGTGACGTTTAGAGCTTGTCCTGAATGCCGTACGGTATCGGACTTTGTTACTCCGTCAACAGTTTGGGTCGAAGATGACACGGACAAAACGGCTCTCATCGACTCGTACAAAGCCGCGCTTCGTCGGAAGCATTGTAAACATTTTGCGCGCGGCTCCGGCGAGTGCCCATTTGGCAATCAATGTTTCTATCGGCACGAGTCAAGCGATGGCCGCCTGGTGCCAGCCGATTCGCCGCGAACCGTACGGCGACGAATCCGTGCCAAGCAGCAGGCAGAGCAACGACAAAGACGACGAGTTTTAGGTGGGAACTCAGCGCTGGGCTTGGGTAGGAGACGAAACGGTTCTTCTGGATCGTCATCGTTCGCGGATGCTAGTAAGTTCCCATAAGCTGAATGGCTGTATTACTAAATCTTCGTAAACACATGGATGTATCATATGGCACATGATGTACTCAACGAGTTCACAGAGTCTCCCAAAAAATTAGGCCAAATTACAAAGTTTATAACATAAAGTTGGGAAAATTATGAGTAAAAATTGGGAAAATTAATAGTTGTCCTGTTGGAAACATACCCGCATGCGCCGATGGGTCTTGGACACGTATGAAATACTAGCCATAATTTTCTGCAAATACTATTTAGTTTAGCCCGGCTTGACATTGTTTCACGTAACGACGTAACAATCCAGTTTGTAGTGCAGCCGTGCAACACACAGCGACTGATATGAGCTGGCACAGATGTTTTTCCTAACTTTTCTAGGTCCATTCCCGGAATTGACAAAATTTTACTGGGTATCTTGCAGGGAATAACCGGAACCGGAACCAGCAACCGGAACCGCCCATTTAAACCGGATCCGGAACCGGAACCTGGTCTTCGAAATTTATATATAGTAAAACATATGAAGTAAGAAATGAAGGTATAGGGATTTAAAATGCATTAAAAATTACTTTTACATTAAACTTAATGTATTGCGATGGTATTATTGCCTTTCTGAAACTTTAAAGAGACTGAGGAAGCTAATAATGTTTATTTATCGATCAAATATGTCGGTTTTTGGACATTCATAGCAAAACATGTCTTCCACTATACACCATTGAGTATACTGCGTCAAATCGAATGTGCTTACAAAGCTTGGAGCGTAGAATACACACTTTCGCTCTGTCTCCAGTCGCCTCCCTTTATGTGTTGCATGTTCTTCTCTAAGAAACTTAGAATTATTGGTTTATATGATTCTAAGAGAAAATAATAGATAGCAGGTAATTTTCTGATCAGTGGTCAGAGATACTGTTTAGGCTAGCGTTGGACAAACAGTGTCCGTCAGTTAGATCATATTGATCATAACTTTCTAATCAGAATGCTGTCAATGAGACACACTGTGATGCTGCTATAAATACAGTTCATTGCCAAGAAAGCAGTTTCTAGCTGCGTTGCAGATAACGTTAGTTTACTTCAATTTAGACTGATTTACCAAGTTTACAAGCGCACTGGTGGGTGCTTGACGCAATTTATATTAGCCAAGCATACACTAAGTACTTCTGCGTAAGCCATACTCTGTTACCGAGTTAGACCGGTTTAATTCAAACGTATCCCACAGACTTCTGGATGTGTAAAATAGCTGCTACAAGCATCGACCTGGCTTTGATTTAACAAACTCCTGCAGGTTATTATGAAAAATTCCTGCTCAAATTATGAAAAATGAAAAAATCAAATTATGTGCCCTACTTTCTTTTGCTTGGTTGTATTGGAGCTTGATCATTGTATAATATATTACATATGTTTGGCTTACAGGATGAAGCAAAAAACGTGAAAATTTCAAACAAAATTTTTAAACCGGAATTCCGGTTCCGGTATGGTTTTTGCTCTTTGCCGGAACCGGAACCGGAACACGATTTTCGCCGGAACCGGAATTCCGGTTACTCCCTGGTGTCTTGATAGTCACTTCGACTGCATTTTTTTCGTATTGGAGGTGGGCATGACATCACGGTTAACGTTGACACTATCCCGTAAGTATACCGAACGCACAGCCGGCCTTTTCATACTCAGGAAACCAGTAGGGACTCAGCTGTGGAGTTCCTATTTAGTTTGATGGTAGTATTTCAAATTGATACATAAGTGTGGTATTTTTATATAGAAGTGCATAGCGTTTTATCGTAATTTTGCCTAATATATTCAATTTAAGGTTGTACTAACATGCGTGTGTGGTCTAGCAGTCGCCGACGTTCTTTTACACTACCTGAACCATTTAATTAAAAACATAAGTCTTACATAAAGATTTGAGGCTGCTGTTTTCACAGTAATTCCCTGCTTTTAAACTTGAGACTGTTTCAAGGTAGACTCTGTTGGAAACGGAATTTCTTATTGAGCTGATCGATGTAGCATCTAGATTTGTAATAACTTTATCAAAAACTAATTCAACTTTTATCTGCGGATACATATTATGCAGATTGAAACGTCTTTTTGGTACATAGTCCTTTCACTGCTGGAGTAAACGCATCGGGATATGTAATTTGGCATTGCGTGTTGCAGGGGTGAAAGCTTTTAAATTCCGTTTGTGTGTGTGATCGGCCATAACTAGGGAGCGATTTAACCCATTTTCATGATCTTGGGTTCATTCTAGCCGGCATAGTCGATTTACTGTGTACATTCCCAAGCGCTTTTGATTTGGGGTCTGGTTTCGGGGCCATGGGTCAAAATGAGGGTTTTTTTACACCATTTTAGTACACTTCACGGAAGAAATGTTATTTTTATCTTAACTTTAAATTTTTTATTGGTTGGTTTTATTTTATTTTATAGAAAAGTGATAATGCCGATGCCTCTTTTTTGTTTTTCGATTAAGGCTCCAGTTCTGGAGTTATGGGGTTTCAGCTATGGCACCCTCGTGATTTCTCAACCCAAAATTAGAAAACTTGTTCTGACGTTCTGGGCGGCTAAAAAGTTTCACTTGGGGAATTTCAGGCGTGGGAAAGACATTGCC
>JASANE010009249.1:0-19971 GCA_030248225.1 Trileptium ribeirensis | reverse complement strand
TTACTTATTTTAGCGAAATTTCACTGACTGCGGTGATTGAGTGCAAATACAATTGCGATTTCAATGTACATATAACAGTATGCTTATGGTGAAAAAACCATACAGAAAGATGATTGGTCTGTTAAAAATTATGAACGTAAGCAAACTGTATGATATAAATTATATAACTATTGTTAAACAGTATTTTATTACGTACGTATATATTTTATATAAATTTATAGATATATAAATGATATTCAAATGTTTATTAGGTGAAAACGGTTTCAGAGTTGAAAGCTCATTGTGAAAAAAACACTTATACATATTTATAGCGAACTAAAGCGATAAAGTTTCAAAAGATTAGTCATTTACGTTCGGTTTCTAAAGGTTAGAACCGAAGTATTAGACTAGTCACTGAACTGAACCGTTACTGCAACACAACAAAAATATCAACTATATATCCAGTTATAGCTATTGTGTATATATATTTTGAGCTGTAGGATAATATATAACCTAAAAGCGTCATATAGAAGCTAAATTTTTTGTTGTAAATATAGTATATATATCCAAAATGAAGATTTTATAAACCGCATCGGCGAGCTGAGTCGAATGGTACAAAAGCTATTACGATACCTTCAAAATTGACCAATTTCGGGCTGGTGAGTGGATAACCGAAAAGACGGCACCCTTTTTCCCATGTTTCAGTCTATTTTGCGAATTTTCAAGCAGTTGAAAAACTCGAAGAGCAACGGATAAATGATGCCACGCACCACAAAAAGAGGATGGGGTGTGGCCTCCTCCATTTTGAAGGTCCTCCGACCTTTGGCTGGGAACTTGCACCCAGTTTGACATTGGTGAGCCCCCGTTTACAAGAGCAACAAATTTTTTTTCAAAATGATTCGGTGGATTACTATACTGAGTTGACCACATAATGAGTTGAAATTTTCTGGCCGACGAGGAAAAATAAGTAATTTTTGCGTGAGAGAATTTTTAAGGTTTTTGACGATTCCCAGTAACCTGCGAAATTGGAGAGACTCAATCGTCACGTTGGATTTTTAATCAGAATTAGTCTTAATCCTAGAGCTTATACGGACAAAATTTTATGTGACCACAAGAGACAGTTGACACGATACGCTAGGACTGACAACTTTGAAATGGACCAATTCTACAAGGTTGGGTTAGCGGCCCCTTTTTTGTTATGGAACAGATCTTTCCTATAGCTATTATGAAGTATGACCGACTGTGCTCGGACACCGCACCGATGAGCTTAAACTGTATGTGGCTCCAAAAATACAATCATGATAGGCTCGGTGTTACCTACCACCACAGCTAGCCCCCACACAGAAATTAGAAACTGGTTGTCTAAATCTCTTCCAGCTTCGAGGATTATAATTGCCGCTGACTAGGCGTCCGTTGGAAGACTTCAACTGACCTTTGGAGTCTTCCGCCGATGGCGTCCACATCCCTAGGCAGCCCAGCTATCTAAATTTTGTAATACAAGCCGAAGACATTGTGAATTTATTGGCCGACGGCGTCCAGATCCCTAGGCAGGCCAGTTATCTAAATTGTGTAATACAAGCCGAAGACATTGTGAATTTATTGGCCGACGGCGTCCAGATCCCTAGGCAGGCCAGTTATCTAAATTGTGTAATACAAGCCGAAGACATTGTGAATTTATTGGCCGACGGCGTCCAGATCCCTAGGCAGCCCAGCTATCTAAATTGTGTAATACAAGCCGAAGACATTGTGAATTTATTGGCCGACGGCGTCCAGATCCCTAGGCAGGCCAGTTATCTAAATTGTGTAATACAAGCCGAAGACATTGTGAATTTATTGGCCGACGGCGTCCAGATCCCTAGGCAGACCAGTTATCTAAATTGTGTAATACAAGCCGAAGACATTGTGAATTTATTGGCCGACGGCGTCCAGATCCCTAGGCAGACCAGTTATCTAAATTGTGTAATACAAGCCGAAGACATTGTGAATTTATTGGCCGACGGCGTCCAGATCCCTAGGCAGGCCAGTTATCTAAATTGTGTAATACAAGCCGAAGACACTGTGAATTTATTGGCCGACGGCGTCCACATCCCTAGGCAGCCCAGCTATCTAAATTGTGTAATACAGCCGAAGACAGTGTGAATTTATTGGCCGACGGCGTCCAGATCCCTAGGCAGGCCAGTTATCTAAATTGTGTAATACAAGCCGAAGACACTGTGAATTTATTGGCCGACGGCGTCCACATCCCTAGGCAGCCCAGCTATCTAAATTGTGTAATACAGCCGAAGACACTGTGAATTTATTGGCCGAAAGCGTCCACATCCCTAGGCAGGCCAGTTATCTAAATTGTGTAATACAAGCCGAAGACACTGTGAATTTATTGGCCGAAAGCGTCCACATCCCTAGGCAGGCCAGTTATTTAAATTGTGTAATACAAGCCGAAGACACTGTGAATATATTGATTCTATTAAACTGTTGATCCATCCATAATATACACACCTCACTCACTGAAGAATGCTCTTTCAGCGCCACACAAATCCATCGCCGTAATTGTTTGGAACGACGTGGCCAAAGCCGGACTGAACTGAGGAGATTTGAGCTTTACAACAAACACGAATATGATCAATCATCATTAAATATAAATTAACAAGAACAATAATTATATATATTTTTGACAACCATACCTTAATGTTTCTCATAAATATACATTAAGTGCTGAGAAACGAAAAAAACACTGAGCACCTTGTGAGCGCAAAACGGATAATGTCAAGTTATTGTCCCTATAACTGAGGTAGGGTGTGGGGTAACTTGACATGAGTACTATACGAGACAATTTTTTTAGTTAAAATAGGAGCCAAGGCTTAACTAAGGCTTGGTCTTAGGCTTAGACTTAGCCTTAAGGACACAAAACGTTACCTATCGTAATTGTTAGAGGAGGAAAACTTGACATGATCCACCGAATCTTCCTAACAGTGCGGACGCCCTTGGGTTTCCACAATTTAAGAAACATTTTGCAACGTGTCCTATATTTAACAATGTTTGCTTTAACCATTACACAATATATGTACGTATGATTGTTGAGATTATGAAATTTCGTTGAGGTTGTCACTGTTACTCTTGACTTAAGCTATTTTCAAAATATTATTGGATTTCATAATTAAAACCCCAAAATAATTTATTGCTGACTTTTTCTATTGTTAACGGCTTAGAAATTTATTGCATTATCGGTTCCAACTGGTATAAAACCTGTACCCCAGGTTCATGGGCCCATTCAAAATTTCGTACACTGCATTAATTTAGCACGGCAATCTTTTTTTATTCCCATCGCTGAAGCACTAGCTGATAATAGATGACATGTTTTTGTAAAATCCTATTTCGTAGCTAAATATTTGGTAAATCATCTAAAAGAAATATTTAATCACATAGTCATATATTAGGGTGTTAATAAAAATTAAATCACCAATTCTTCAGCTATAAATTTGGCCGACTAAACCAACGAATATAGCCCAATCCAAACATTTCTGGACAATCAGGAGGAAAACAAATATATAATCTTATTCTTAACACAGTACCGAAGTAATGTGTCTACTGAGATATTTTTAGAGGCAGCGGCGGAGTACGCAACTCAAACGTGAGGGGGGCGCTGTCAAAAAATTAGGTAGGCCACCTTAGCTCGAAACCTCTTTTTCTCGAAAAGCGAGGGAGCGACCACCCCCCCCCCCCGTGCTTCGCCCCGAGAAAATTCATCGTGTTACATTGTATACCGATGGAACGTTGAAATGTACCCGAAAACTGTATATTAAAATTTCTCAACACTCGTGGGAACGAGGCTGGGTTGGGGAGGTTGAATAATTATTAGAATATATATATAATATACATTAGTTTTAAGGCTTCTAAAATGTTACCTCGTTATTGCTACGATATAATTATTTTAACCATCTATATCCAAATGTGTTGCTATACTTATGTCAACGGCGTTGCGAACAAACGAGCCGACAAGTTAACACGACATTCAAGATTGCGGCAACACTGTAAGTTACGTTTAAATAGAGCCAAATTTTGGAGAGAACAGTCTTAACATTATTACACAATTATACGTAATCGCGAAAGTATTTTGGGCTTCCAGAATACAGGGGTTGAAGGGGTCGAAAGACCCCATTTGGCCTGGCGAGAACCCTATTGGCGAGCTCCGACCTCGAAAGCGGGTTGCGGAAATTATATGGCTGGCTCCGAATTAGTGATCCATATTTCAAAGCCCTCGCCGGAACCCCAAAGCATCAAAGAAGGCTTTCCGACGAGAAAACTTATATTTTAATATGCTATCAGTTTCCAACTCATAGTTTTCTATATACTATGTGTTGTACTAAACAAAACCACTCTTATAAAAATCAATCATCAAACGCTTGCTCACATAAGCTGAAAAAAAAATTTTTACCGCTGCTTTGAAATTAAACTTTCGATATAAAACATAAGCGCTTAATTCAACAACACAGGACGAAAACAAAAAAACAACAACCAGTAAACCATAACTACACCAAAGTAACATCCTACTGCTCGGAAGTCAAGCTGACGGGTGTAAACTATATGCAGGCTGTGCCGGCTTTCATATGGTAATGCCTAGCCTTAGCCTATGACTCTTGTATAAAACATACATAAGTCGGGGGCTGCCGCCCCATACGCTCTTCTTTTTAATAACGGTACGACTCCCAGCTTGACTAGTGCTTTACAACAATACGCTCTTGCTATCATATATATATAAGGAAATTATTACAGCCAACTCACACGAGCATCACAGATATCTGTCGATATCCAGGGAATCCGTTGTACGACACGAACTGGAAAACCGGATCCTCAATCAGCTCAATTTAAGCCGAGCCACAGCTAGTCCAACGCATGATTGGCCCCATCCTAGACGAGCATCGTATGGTCGCAATTCCTATTCCAGTCCGCCGCTCGGTGGACAAAATCGATTAGTAGAAAACGACATCCGTCAACGTAACCAACTTGATGGATCCATCGGTAGTGGTCATATACTTTACGACCAACGAGACCTGATCGAATCATCGGCTCGCCTTGAACAAATGAAGCAATTCATAATCGCCGGAGCACGTGAACAATTTGCTCCATACGCCCGATACCACAACATTCAAGTTGAACGAAGTCTACGAACTGAAAGTAAGTTCTGCTCGACTTGAAAAAATGAAGCAATTCATAATCGTCGGAGCGCGTGAACAATTTGCACTGTACGCCCGATACCACAACATTCAAGTTAAACGAATTTTACGAACTGAAAGTAAGCGTACGCGTTGCGTGTGCGCGCGCGTGGAATTTTAGCCTTTTTGGTCCCTACACCGGAGTGCTCAACATAATATCCCTCAAACAGTCAAAGACGACTGGCAAATGTTGAACTGACCGCTTTCCCAGGATGGGTAAAAGCATTTGGACACCGCCGCGCTACGGTGTCGGTAACCCACCCGCTAGTGTTTAACGGACATGTAGTATATATATACATTGGTAATATTAGGTTAGTTGCTCAATAATAGGTCAGTAATATTAGGCTAGTGAAGCAAGGTGGGTTGCGGGAACGACCTCGCGCCTCCCGTCATACCTTAGCCGGTTACCAAAAAATATAAAAACAAAAGTATATATAACAAATATTACGAAAAAATTTGGTGACTAAGAATTAGTCAAGATCCGACACCCTATGCCCCCCTAAAAATTTCTGGATCCCCCACTGTATGTAGTTCATATTAAAAGCTTTCAACGTTTTCAAGAGTTCAAAATGCGTTACATTCACAGTTTGCCACAACCTCAAGACTGCGGTAACCTCAAGGTCCGTGTTGTTAGATCCCTGTTTTGCAACCGACACGTGTTCTACAACTGAATGTGGGCCATCAGAAGCCGAGTAGGTTTTTGAGGTCTACCGAAATGTGGCAATATTTTGAAGCATACCAAATATATCTCAAAATGTATATATATAAAACGTTAAGGATCATGCCAAGTTCCTCGCACCCCCTCCAAAAAACTAAAGGGGGAAGCTTGACACGGGGTAAAATTTAAAATTTATTTGTGAGCTCATACTAAGCTTGGTCTCAGGCTCCAATCAGCCTTACACTTAGGGCAACGAAACATTCACCAATTATTCAAAGTCAAAATTTATTGAACATCAATATTACGTGCATACAGTTATACATGGCACAACGAAATAGTCGATCATAAATTTGAAGTGTGAATATGCAGCAACCAAAAATTTTCAATAACTAGTGAAGTTCGCTTGCTAGCCAGAATTCGAGTGGTAAGAACAATCCCCAGAAGCAGAAGTGTGAAAAATATTTGCCACACAATATTTTTGGCAATAGCAATGAGCTTGTCGGCCCAGAAACCCCATATCCGACACTAAAACCAACAATAAACACATATTCAGGTACTTTTCCCACGACTTCTCACCAAAAATTTCGAAAACGTCATTTTTTTATGCTAAGTATGAACCAGAAGTGCAAAAAATATTTGCCCAACAATATTTTTAACACTTGCAATGTGTTTATCTGCCCAGAAAACCCCATATAAGACACTAAAAGCAACAAAAACACACATTTAGGTGCATTTCCCACGACTTTTCACCAAATATGAAATTTGGCGCCAACTATAAGCTATTAGACTCCAGATTGGGAAGTAGTTATATATCATTGTAAAGCCCTGATAAAGCTACATGGAATAGTCCTATTAGTTTGCGGATACCTAGTGTACTTATTGAGAAAAGACGCAAAAACTGAAGGGGTGCCCGAAAAATGGGCCAAAATGACGTCATTTTGCCCCATAACTTTTCTCACGGCAAAAAAAATTCTAAAATCGGGCTCCGTCTACATCTAAATTAGCCATTGCGGTTCGAATGAGCTATCGTGCATCAAAATCCGCCCAACCGTTATCGAGATCCAGGCGCCACCCACAGACAGGACCTCCTCAACCCTCCCTCCAGAGCCAAAATTGAAAATTCTCGTTCCACTCACTCGAATTCAATAAAGTTTGAATCCTAATGTAAATCTAAATAATTTCGTTCGGAAAGTCCAGAGATTCATGTTCATACGAAAACAAACCTTTTTAAGTTTCTTGCAAGCAACTAATATGTTAAAACGGTTTATAAAATCCTTACATAAACACCAAAATTAATAATTCAGCCGCCCGAACATCAAATGTATACATAAACTACGTAAATACTATATTGTTTATGACTAATTTCGGTAAATAAATATAACTGTAGCTCTTAAGTTTTCGTTTGATGACTCAAACAGCGCAGTAATTAAAGACATATTTTGAAACACACAAAAACAGTTTTTGCAACAAATAAAAACCACAAAAACACCTTCTGTAGAAAAACTTGAAACCTACGCTACAATTTTGATATGAGTATTGTGATATAAATTATTGTGAATACTTAACTTATTAGTTATGTCACGCCGTAATTTTGAGATAGAATTTCAAATTACGGGGAAAATCCTAGCCGAAGCATGTACGATAGAGTAAAGCAAAAACCATGGAGTGCGTTAAACCTCGATACACGAGGCCGGTCTTTTCGGTATCCCCACAGCTGCAATTTCGTCAATTTGGAAGATACATATAAAATTTTAGTACTACTCGATTTAACTCGATGAGCTGGTTCAGAAAATACCCATTTTATCCACATCCCAGACAAAATTTTTTCGATTCGATACCTGAAAACATGGTGGGACCCTTCCTTGATTTTCCCCCTGCTTCAGCAGGGCCGAGAATGTTACATTAGACTCATAGGCGAAGCTGGCATGATTGAAAGGCGTGGGGATTGAGGGCTCCGTAAAGCCTCCCACAACCTTTGGTAAATTCACAAAATTACGAGCATTTGGGGTAAATTGGCATCAGGTCGAACTAACCATGTTGACTGTCTATACTGTCCACTTTAATACTGGCGACCATCAGACGCCAGAATTTTCGTCAGCCAAAGAATTTTTTGTCATTCCAAAAAAGAGGTCAAGCAACCTCAATTCCTCCTTACCTCCGCCCTTGGCCAGGCTACTTAATTTTTGGAGGACGCACCGCACTGTTCCCATGGACGACTACGATATCTGCATAATAATTTTGAATCCATGACATAGCTATTAAGAAATCGCTAGGCGATGTCCTATCAGCGGCTAGACTAGTAACGACCCACAAACGCTTCGTTCTAAGCCTGTTGTCATCTTTGCTCAAAAATGTTTGTACTCCTTCAAAATTGTCCAACTTATACGTTTTAGCCCATTATCACGGAGATCGGATTTGATCCTATTGACAAAACTAATCAGCGTCGCTACTATACTTCCTATATATACTTTTCGATAGAGACTCAGAACATGGGGTTGGGAGCAACTCACCCCCAAAAGAAGCTGCTTTCGGATCCTAGGAATGCCTTCCGAAATAAATTATGCTTTCCCAAAAGATATTATCATGCGTTTTTTCGTAGCCTAAAGCATGACACCAGAGAGTTAAAATTTTTACAGGGTTCCTGGTTTGGCGACAACTTGTCCTATCGCGAGGTACTGTGCATTTTTTAAACGCGAAACGTAAATTAGCATAGAATTAACAATTAATATTAAGCTATAGCCTTAAACGTATACCTACGTTTTTGGAATTTGGTTTTATCACTGTGGAATTTTCCCACTGAAGCCGCTATGCGAATAAACTGCCAAACAAATCTTCTGCAGCCAAATGTTGTGAAGACTTAAGACTTAACAAAGCACATAATGCTGCTTTTGTGCAGTAGTTATATATACACATTATTCATGGTTATTGGGTTAGGAGAGGCTGATTATACATTCGAAGCGTTGGACCCCTCAGCGTAAAGCGCCGATCCCCCGACAGGTCGCCCATCCCTTTGCCCCCCGCCGGAAGCCCCGACCGAAGCCGTATACGGTGCCGTGTTACGCACTAATAAACTTGTATGGTATTGCTCGATCCTTCACATATTTTTAAGCAGTCAAGCTGAAACTGAATTATATGCTAATTCCAAGTTCGTTCACAGCTTCTGTATTTTTTTTCAACATTATAGGCCTTAATTTACACGACATTCGTCACTTTATCGACGATCCAGACGAGCTTCATGGCACTAATCATCAGTACTTCGGGCTTCGAGATCATCCGTTATCGGATGACCGGATCGGGAAGGCGTTGATTCTATTCCCAAAGGTCGCACTGCTACCCGATGGCCTGGCCGGCGGTCAAAACTGTGAAAACAATACTCGATCGATCATGCTGTACTTCACGCGTACCGACAATATTCCAGCTCGTGTTATTCTAAGTACGTTGGCAGGGCACATTCACTAATAATCAACGCCGTACAAATGTATCGACCATCAGCATTTCAATAAAAATGGCAAAAGAAAAAAAATTTACTATTCGAGCTCAGTCGCTAAATTCTATCACTTTTTCATCTAAACCTGACTTAGAAATTGCGCCTAGCCAAAGACTTATAGCCGTTAGAAGGTGAGGATTTCGGCTCGGCTCATGCTTGAGACTAGCTTTAAGAACCATTTTTTCAAGCCACGACTTGATTTTTAGCCTTCCAGTCTCAGCCGAGTTTTAGTAGTAGTAAAAGATACGAGTCGGCTCTCGTCCGGTGTCGCGTATTAGTTTTCCCCGTGGCATTTTTTCCATTCCCGATCGACCGTAAGATAGATACGAGTCGGCTCTCGTCCGGTGTCGCGTATTAGTTTTCCCCGTGGCATTTTTTCCATTCCCGATCGACCGTAAGATAGACGGTTGTGGTATCTTCCCCGTAGTATTTTTCCCCTTACCGGCTGTGATATTTCTTCCCCGTACTATTTTTCCCGTCATTGGCTATTAAATCACTGATTGCGCATTGCTAAAAGCACTAGAGCAAATTTTAATTTCTGAAAACTAAATTTCCATCAGAATCATTTGAATTCGTTGCTTTTTCGCTGCATTCACCAAAAGAAAGCTATTCAGTTTAAAATTGATGAGACAATCATAGAGATGGCTTCGCATCATTTCCGTATCATAGGTAATTTCTTTGAGGTCTTCTTTTAGCGCCATGCTGAAACCAAATGCAATTGCAAAGACACCGCAATCGAGAGATATAGATCGCTGCTGCTGCACAGGCAGGATGTAAACGCTTACAGGGCTTGGAGCATACAGTTGCCTTAACTGGTCGAATAATTAGCTGCCTTTGGTGACCGAAGGTAGTTACAAATGTCTTGATAATAGGAAGGATCCATTATCTTAATAATCTGAAATCAGTGATTTAATAATGTATGACAACTGCATCGTCTAGTCTAAAACAGATATCACAGCCGGAAAGGAAAAAATACCACGGGGAAGAAATACCATGACCTGTAAGGGGAAAAAATACCGCTTGGAAAAATAATACGCGACACCGGCCGTTCTGTAGACATGATGATTGACTGCAGCCGAGAAACCGGTTAACATCATTACATTGTTGACTTTTATACGATGGCGCCTAAGGCTCCTTTACTGTAGCGGCCAGGACAGATTTGCTCAATTTTGAATATAAACAGCGAAAATTTTGGCACGATTCGACTCACTTGGACGAGCTGGTTTAGAATATATATACCCATTCCGGCTACTTTTATGACATATTTTTTTGATTTTTTGGCCTCCTTTAGTACCCAAAAGTTTCGAAAAAAATTTATTCGATAAATGTATAATTTTGCTTTTTGTCTACCATTCGAACCACATTTATGACCTGAGTCTAGTGGTGCAGAAGTCAGCTGAACTTGTTCATGGGTTAATGATTTAGGCTTAGGCAAAACTTAGGCTAAGACTAAGCCTAAGTCGTTACCCCATGAACAGTCACCAATTTACCACCATTCGACTCGGCTCGTCAATGCGGTTCGAATGGTATATAAAAGTATACATCTATCGATAAATTTTTTTCCAAAATTTTGGGTACCAAAGGGAAATAGAAAAAATTACCATAAAAGTGGGTCGAAATAGGTATATACACTCTAAATCTGCTCGTACAGTAGAGCCGAATGATTCCAAAATTATCGCTGTATCTTCAAAATTGCACAATTTCGGCCGGGGGAATAAAGGAAAATACCCTGCTTGGGTTTGTGCATATCCATACCAAAGCAAAGTCCCTTCCAATGTTTTAGTTTTATTAATTAGACGCAATACCTTTTTTCCAAATTATAAATGCAATACAAGTGACGTGTATCAAATGCAAATTTTTGGCGAGTCACAGTTCCGTTCAAGTGGTCGATCCGGATCACGGGGTGGCGCAGAGGCCAGCATGAGCTGAACTTGTTAAGGCATCTGCCCTTAACAAGTTTGTTAAGGCAAGAGGCCAGCATGAGCTCAACTCTTTGCACCATCTAAAGCACTATTGGGACCAAGTGGTCCACCTAGTCCAACTTAACAATTCCAATCCTCATCTCTAAGAGTGCCGGACGCTTCGTCGAACCTTTGGTCCGCCTGGTCGGCTTCTTATTGCAAATTCAGAGCAATATCGTCGACGAAGCGCTTGGTGAACCAAACACTGATTTTGAGTTTCCATTTGAGTGTCCGCAAAAAAGCCAAACAGGCCACGAGGAAAGCAAAGACGATGCTCTGTTATGTTGAATACGGGAAAATAGATTGAAACATTAAATTTTGAGATTAAATCATAGCAGTCACACTCCATGGCACTGTTACAGGTGCAACTAACTAGCTATCTAACTAACGTGTTCACCCAATTAGCTTGGTGAACTGGTCCATTTATGTTAATGTATGGCTGAAAAAACCATTTCCTATGACGTCATACTTTATTTCAGCAACTCAGCGTTGAGTAATAATACTATCGCAGGCAAAAGCTCGGCTTCCCACATATTTAGAAAAATGTATAATTGCATTCCAGCATCCCATCTTAAACAGTGTATCCACGATGACGACTATTGCGTTGCCAATGTTAGCGCCCAAATATCCGAATCCCGCATTCGTCCCCACGAATGGGCGATTGTATTCCCACGATGGACGGTCGATCATAGCCCAACGTATCCGGTCAAACATGCGCCCACGTTTGTGTTCACGATCGAAAACCAACAGTCGCTACGAAGTGTTTCACGCGGACCGCATGGAACAATAACGCCGGTTTGCAATCAAAGCGATCGACGAATTGGATTTGACGTGCGCTGCTGTCGGTGAGTGCAAATCAAATAAACTCTGAGTTGTTGTAATTCGTACGCGCGGCTGTAATGACCTAAAACGACTGTCATAGCACGACTTTGGGGGTCTTTTTTCAATTATATCCCCAGCCCTGAAATGGTTAATTTTGAACATATAGCGATAACTTTGGTACCCTTCGACTCGGTCGACCAAGTGTTCAAAAAATTCATTTCGGCAGATTTTATAACAAAAATTTTTTTTAAATTTTTTGGTTTCACAAGAGTTTCTTTCGGTACTCAAAATTTTCGAAAAAATTCTTCTCGATAAATTTAAATTCAGGATTGACAAGATCAGTCGAATAGTGCAAAAATTAGATGAACCTCTTATTGGTTAACGACTTAGGCTAACGCTTAGTCTAAGCCTAATCTTGGCCTGAGTCGTTATCCAGTGAACCGATTCAGCTAATTTTTGCATCATTTGCCTTAGCTCGTCCATGCGATACGAATATTTAAAATTACACGCGTAACGAGAAAAAATTGTTTCGAAGATTAAGGGTACCATTGGGAATCCAATAAATTCGAAAAAAAATTTTGTCAAAAACCGATCGAAATGAATATTTTCTGAACCGCCTCGTCAAACTTAGTGGGACTGTACCAAAATTATGGCTGTATTCTCATAATTGAGCATTTTCACCTCAGGGGTGGTGTATAACCGAAAAGACTCCAAGTTTGAACGAGTAATATGCTAAACACAGATGTGTGAACAAATACTAGGTTCACAGGACAAAATGTCTTAATGTGTTACAGCTAAATGATGATCGTTTAATCATAGTACCTTGTTACAAGAGTTCCAGTTGTTCCAGGGCCTAGTCTCCAAGCGATAGCGTTGTTCTCGAACTTTCAAACCAAATGATCGTAGTAATAATTCAGAATTAGACCTAAGATGAATCCAATTTTTACTGATTCCTCTCGCGTTACCGCCAAACAAGACTGTATAGTGCATGAAAACATTCACCTTGACCGCTGTCCACATGCTGTTTGTTGCAGACGCACTAAGCTGTATCAGTGGCCTTTTGCCCGTGACGTCTAATATTGGTTGACAACATGACACCGGGCACAAGTGTCATACACTTCCACTGTGTACTCATTGGTCTCGTTAGTGTGATATAGCAAAAACTCGCAGTGATTCCAAATATCAGTTTCGAATTTACTGAATGAAGATCAGGTAGTTCATAAACATAGTATATAGTTACTCGCGTAGCGATACGAAACAGAGCGAGTACGGCTAGTCTGCGCTCAGTTCCTATTGCAAGGTTCCAAATTACGATCCATGTACACCGTTCAACGTCCCTTAATAACAACAAAAAGACGTCGACAGTGCATTAAAAGCGAAGCTGTGGCCATTTTCATCCCAAAACCGTCAAAACCGTTTCGCAATCTTCATGTATATACAACCATCAAAAGGTGGAAGTTTTGGAATTTAAAATCTATAGGCTATGGAATAATTAAATATGGCATAAGAGTTCAGTCCCGTATGGGGTGACCCCCTACCCCGATATGGATACCTATGTTTTACGTGGCATACCATGAACGTAGCCCTCCCAATCGTCAATCCTGGATGTACCTATACAACTATATGACATCTACATTCGATGACGCGTCATATAATTTGCGAACCTCCATCGCAAAAATACATCCGATTTTTTGCACAATCATATTTGGAGGGAAACTCCGCTCGCTGCGCTCAGTCCATTTCAGCAATTAAAGACAGAAGATATATATATTTAGTAATTTTCAGATACAAAATCAACATCAACCTCTCACAACTAAATCCGGCAATCGTAGTACCGGAGTACATAAGTATTTTCCGATGCGGTGGTTCGTGCCTTAACCCGTACGTTACAACAAGCGACGATACCCTAATCAGTAACACCGGCAAGTTCAAAGACAGAAATACAATCCTTAGCCAGCGTCGTCTTCGCCGCCAGACTCCCAAGGACCGACCATGGTCAGGCGATGAAAAACGAAGCCCAAGAACCATCATTAGCCGAAGTCACCATAGCTACGCCTACAGACGTAGACAGCGACGGCAGATTTCCTCAACATCTGATCAAAGCGATGATCATGAAAAGCGGAGCCCGAGACAAAATTTTTTGGACGGTAACACTCCGCTTTACCACGGTCGAAATCCCTGCTGCGTCCCATACCGATATAACAAGCTACCGGTTTTGATCGAACGTAATCAGCATAACCTGGAATTGTCACACTTGTACCGCTTAGACGTTCAGTCGTGCCGGTGTTATTGGTGAATAAAAACAAGCTATATAAGTAGCTGACAGTAGAAAAAATGATAGAAAGACAACGAAACTGTTACAATAAATGCAATAAACAGTGAAACCATAATTCCGCTATGGGTCATGCATGACATTAAGTTATAAACTCATGCGCATCATAAATATTTATAACATAAAACAGTAATAGAAAACCAAATTAAATTTAAAATGTGATTGTTCTGGTTGTAACTACTAGCCTACGGCAGTGTTTTTTAAACTTCAGTCAAAATAGATCATTTGATTGAAATAAATTAGTATATCTCAAGAATTAATAAAGGTTAGGGCAGAATTAGCAACTGGACACAATTGTGTTCTGGATAAGGATCTAAAAAGATGTCTCGACAATGATATATATACGATCTTGGAGAGCTTGCTTACGAGCGGTTAGAGGACAATTATTTTCCTTAGAAAAATAAATCCTAACTCTGGTCAATTCATACCTGGACTAAGTCTAAACCTAACCCGGTTTGTGATTCAGGCCGGTGACGAATTGGCCAAGGAGAGTTGTTGCCTTGTTCCAGCGGTATCATACGATCATTGACCGTGAGTATTTTTACACGAAACAAATGCGCGAGTAAACTTAAGGTGACCCCGCCAACTATCCTATTTTGTATTTTTCCATAAAATTTGTTAGGAAACGTTTTTTGATCAATTGAAATTCGGCGTAAAACTGTTCGCGAACACAGCGTTCACGGTTGAAATCTAACCATTTTGTGTTCGCGAATATTCAAGTAAAATTATCCAAATTTATGAGAATGAGAATTTGTCGATTTGATTGTGACGTCACTTTTGCATTAAATTTTTTTCGCGAAAACTGAATAGTTCAAATTTAAATGATAATGCATTAGGGACCAGAATTTCTGCAAATTGAAATCGCCGAAATTCTGTTCGAACACAAGATCTAATTTCTGGCACTTGAATTTGATTTTGACAATTTTTCAGTTAGCGAAAAGCCGAATGAAATTAAGCGTTTTTTCCGTAGCAAGAATTTGCGATTCGATATCGATAATAACAATACAGGATGGTTGGCGGGGTCACCTTAAGTTTACTCAAGCAAAATATGCTGCAGCTTGCTACGTTACGCACTGCGACATTTAGTAAATAATATCGCTCTGTTTATAAAAAGCTGGGCCAACGATGACGTTGAAAAAAGATATTTCGAACCAATTTATTTAAGCTGTAATTTTGTTTTACCTTAAAAATGCAAAGTCTCAAGATGTTTGTCGCTCGCTATTTTAAGCAGTGAAATGGACCAGCGGTGGGATTGGCGAATTATTCCACTACAACCATCAAACCAATGCAATTTAAGCTGATACCCCACAGTCTTAACAAAGGCAACAACACTACAAATAGTATAGCCAAAAGTGTATATATATATAATACACACAACATTTTTTGGGAAGTTTCTATATTTTCTATATATACATGTATAGATAGATACGTCCCAAAAAATATTTTGTGGCGCCTGTATTCCTAACTACGGTAGGTAGTAAGGCCATGCATCATTTAAGTAAGATTACATAGTTAGTGCAAATAATTCACAATGAGGCTTGTAATCGCCTTAATATAGCAACCGATGGACGGATCGGTTTCACGGATGGCTCAAAATGTTTCTTATGATGTGCTCAAGTGATCTCGATGAAGATGAATATTTATAAATACACGTCGCCTTATTTCTACTGTTAAATCATCTTTTTTGGCCATTGTACGTTATATAAATTTATATTATTTGCAAAAACAGTATATATGTGTGGAATGGATTAACCAGTTTTACTACAGTGACTATTAGTATAATGCTACTCAGGTGCTGCGTGTAAGTGATCATACATTTAACTGCACCGGCTTCCGTTCGTAAACGAGAAATGTTAAATCATCATTAAAATTGATATCCGCTAACAGTTTTGTAATGATTTTCGGTATCATTTGTGCGAAATTGCAGGTAAAGGGAAAACTTTAATTAGTAATGTCATAAGATACCTGAAGAATTGTCTAGTGTTATTTTTAATATTTTTCGTATGGACCCAGTGTTCCAGTTTTGTGGCAAATTTATTTCATAATTTCAACCCATTTCAGTTCCTTTCCGGTGACACATGTATTGTTTATCCTGAGCCGGTATGAAATTTATGTTTACGTTACCTAAAAATTGATACTTGTCGTGCCAAACACTAAAATCCATCAATAAATTAATATACTTCGGTGAAAACATGATCTTAAAATTGTAATAATTAGGTTGCAGAACACTACTTAACTTGAAGTCCCAGCATTTAGTCCTGGCTTTGAAAAAGAGCCTTTTTAATATCTTTGACATATATACTGTACATGTCTCAAGGTTGTAACTGGAAACCAACATGAGATCGAGTACTGACCTGTCATTTGTTATTCCTTAACGAAAATCAATAAGAAGTTAAACCCCAGCAACTAAAATTATATTTTCATTATTCCTGCTGTAAGTTACACATAATTCAACTAAAGTAATCAACTGGCTGAAGGTTGCTAGCTGCTAATTTTTTTAAGCTCAAGCCTGACAAACATCCATAAAAGTTTGACATCATTGTATTCAATCCAAGCTTATAACTTAACCATTCAGCTGTATGTTAAGAAATATGTGTGCAATTTACAAGCATTAAAATAGTTGCCATTGAAATAACCTTTGTAACTGCTGAAGATAAAAAATAACCACAATGCAAATGGTCATAGTACTACAATTCCCCGCAAACGTACTATATATAGCTTGATTTTGCAAGTATACTTAAACAAACTTGGAGATTTTACTGAAGTCTTAGAACCAATCAATAACATTGGCATAAGTATACCAGTTCAACAGTGTGTTTCTGGGAATACCGGATATTTCATAGTGTTAGTCATACAATGTCACGGTTAATTACCCCTTGTACGGTAGGTTCTACATATGTTAAGGTAGTTGGGATTTCGTCACCTAGTGGCGCTTTGTATATATAAATTTAGTCCACTTTATGCATATTTACACAAAGAGCAAGGGCGTACGTAAACTCGAATTGCTAGTTCTCGCGGAGCGAGAAGAATCGAAGCTATTGCACCCGGTCAGTGACTAATTGCAAAGTTAGACAAATTTATTCAGCTGCCTGGGTCCTCTTTCCTAATTGCGGACAGTAATTGCAAAACTACGACGACCATTTCCAACAAATATGAAAAAAGACAGATAGCTTAAAAATTTATAAACCGCAACTTTTAAGAAAAATTCTTATTCGAACGTACATGTCGCAGGATTCTAACGTTTCCCCTGTTTAATACAAATAGAACCGGAGATATCAAAATACTGCCTATAAGCCTATATATAATTGTTCATCTCCAACAAGGCACAATCTTAATTTGTTGAAATTTGGGTACATTTAACTTTTTTGAATAATTTTTTTTTCAAGTTGTGTCAGCTTACCATGATAATTTCAGCAATCAGCAAAGTTGTAGCTATCCAAGAGTGGATTCCCTTTTTTTTGGATTCGATGGCTCTAGCAAGACTTATATAACCTGCAATGTTGTGGGGACTCCAAATTGCCAAAATTAAAAAGTCACCAATCCGGTGCTGTTTCATGACAATAATTTGGGTATGAAATCAGTGGAGCAGCTCAAAAACAAAGCTACCAGCACATTGGTTAACAGGCACATTCAATTACGCGTCGAATATAAAAGCAAAAATTGGGAAAAATCAATCCAAAGAAGAGCTTTATATATATGCTTGCTGCAGGCAAAAAATAATTTTTGGCACAGCTGACCGGCACCTTTAGGGATCTCCGTTCCCTACCCTAGCTTTGAAGTTTTCCCCAATCGTAATAAAATTAGGGGTCTACAAATTTACAAATGTGTTCAGAAAGGAACGCATGGAGTAGGGGAATATCGAGCATGGTGTGTACTGTATTCTCGAAGCATTGCCATTGAACTTATGAATACACAAACGCAAAGTGTAGCCAGAATTCCTTACTGTATTATATAAATACTTTTGTAATCATTAATGGCTGTACGTGCGCATTTTGCGTATACATTGCATTTACGTGTATATTATATAGGTATAGATATGTGTGTATACTAAATGCATATGTGCATGAAGCGTATATAATACATCGAATTAGTAAATTGCATTAATTATTGTAAATCAAACAGTGATTATTCAATGAATCAATGTATATTTCCTGTGTTTTGGTACTTTTTAATGACAACTAAGCTATTACTAATATGGCTTTCATTGGAGTTGGCTGATTTGTTGGCTCGATAAACATGTTTATTCTATTTATTTTGACAAAACTGTATGTTTTCGATTGCATCTGATCTGTGTGACCTGTTCGTACAGTAAACCGTCGACTGGATCTTTGTTTTGATTTATCGTTAAATCAGGAACAGAGCAAATATGTAAACAAGTACTGGGGTGACGGTAGAAAATTTTTATTGGGGGAGGAGGGTGGGGTGCTCTCGACACTGATCACTGATTGTGGAGGTGGAGTTAACAGATGAATCCTACGGTGGCAAGTTGCAAGAAATTGATTTGCATCTCTAAAATGGGAGTATATACCTTACCTAGCGAAAGGTAAGGTATATACTCACATTTTAGGGGAAGATAAAGGGGCACGAACCTCCTCCAAATGCCGCCAAGCGGCTAAGCCTCTCGATAAACAAGCCAATATATGTTGACAAATTATGGGGTTTGTACAAATAATTTTGCGTGAAATTAATAATTGTGTAATGATTTTACGGTATTTTTTATATCCTATGACTTAATTTTAAAATTATTTATAATTGGTTTGTTTATTGATCTTGGCAGCATAAATTGAGATAAATATGTTTTTAATGCTATTTTTCCGTAAATATATAAGCTTAAAACGGACACCGACTAAGCAATTATAAGCTTTGCTGAAATCACATCACTTAGTCGATGATTATAATGTTGAAAATTTGGAAATCGATTGTGTATATTTGGGTTTCGAAATAAAATGTGTGACAATTGTTTTGGCAAGGATGTAAACAAAGCGGGATTTGAATTAATGATAAACAGTCAGTTAAATTGAATTTGTAAATAATATTTAATAGAAACAGGTTTTGGTAAAGCGAAAATAACAAATCAGCTAAAATACACATGCAAAAATTAAAACATTCATTAGTAACAATAATAATAAAACAAAGTAAAGACGTAATTTCAAACAAACAAGCAAAAAAATCATAGTGAATTTATAGGATCATATCAAGTTCCAAACCACATCTTACCTCTTAGTTTATCATGTATAGGTTTACCCCGAAGTGTAACTGTATAAACATATATCCCTCACACTCAAGCTGCTCCCCATGAAACGTAAAAGAAGTGTATATTGTAAGATTTTTGCACTGTCCGATATTTTAGACGTGATTTCAAAGAAACAAGCAAAAAATGGG
Organism: Trileptium ribeirensis; assembly: GCA_030248225.1. NCBI lineage: Eukaryota > Metazoa > Nematoda > Enoplea > Enoplida > Thoracostomopsidae > Trileptium > Trileptium ribeirensis. The sequence goes on along the minus strand of JASANE010009249.1, from coordinate 140 downwards.
TGAATTTATAGGATCATATCAAGTTCCAAACCACATCCTACCTCTTAGTTTATCATGTATAGGTTTACCCCGAAGTGTAACTGTATAAACATATATCCCTCACTTAGCCTAAGCCATACTAACTGAACGAAGAACAACAA
>JASANE010009248.1:0-44681 GCA_030248225.1 Trileptium ribeirensis | reverse complement strand
TTGCCATATGCTAATCGGCACAGGATTGTTTAGGTAAAAATTTATTCAGAAAATGATATTGAAAATTACATTTTGCTAAATTTTTGTTATTCGCTAACAGTTATCTGCGAGTACTTGTTTGTTGATTGATGGCCGCTGTCAAGACATGTCCTGCGTATGGTATAACGACGACGTTAGCAGTTCCCGGTAAAGCTCATTAAGGGATCACAGTTTAATTCTGTATTAATGTCTGCATACACATAGGGTAGATGCCTTATTGTAATGACTTTAATTTTCTATACGCTACAACTAGCTTAGTGTAAGGAAATAATCTTGTTTTAACTTTAGACACTTGTTTTGCTTTGGATTATTAACGTTGCCCGTGATTTTCAGTATCGTAGAATCATATTCACCTATTATTTATGGTATCTGCTAGATTCTTTAGCGTATGACCTAAGATGGGCTCCGTCGCAGAGCTTTCTTCATTTTTAAGGTGATCATACAAGAGAGAGTAATGTAGTACAATTTATCTCCGGTTGTATATTTTTATGTTTCTTGACTTTCGTCATCAACGTTTCTACAAATGCTGGAACACGATTGTTCTAGAGTTTTTTCAGACGGAGCGATTCATGTAGTCGAACAAGCGTGTAAAGACAGCGGCTACGTAATGATGATGACCGCCGATCATGGCAACGCCGAAGAAATGTTTGACGGAAAAGGCGGAGAACACACCGCGCATACGTGTAACAAAGGTTAGTAGTTGCTGGTACTGTGTTACAGGATGGTTTAGAGTGCACGACAGATATTATTTCAGTGGTGTACAGTAGATGCTGTACAACGCAGTTGCTTTCTTGACTGTTTGCTGCTGCCGGAATCACGGTATGATTCCAATGATGGTCATCAATTGAGTTGGTGGATACGAATATTTCTCGTTCTTGCGATTATCCCACGACCTCACCAAAAATTTATAGTTACAGTACCCGCCAACATTGACTATTCGCTCGATCCTGACCCGCTCGAAATAAATTGGTTTTAAAAATAGAATTCATTATTAATTTAAATAGTTTCGAAACCTTGAGTGAGCCACTCGGTCGAAGTACGGCGGTCATTTCTGGTGCGTTATTGCAAAACGAGATTCTCTTTATACAGTCCGCTTTATTCTGACATGCAGTTATACAGCGTCTAAATTATTGTCGGATGTGTGCTGTAGACTAGACACTGAATCTGTATTTCTGCTATAGGGACTGGCAAACTCCGTGTTAAGACAAACAAGGGATTGCTGAATTAACATTATAATAAATTGGTCGATAGTAAATTGATGTTGTGGCTACGAGGATGGAAGGACTTTAATTTGTGGTTCTTGGATCCTGTATTTCTGCTATAGGGACTGCAAACTCCGGGTTAGAACAAACAAGGGATTGCTGAATTACATTAATAAATTGGTCGATAATAAATTGATGTTGTGGCTACGAGGATGGAAGGACTTTAATTTTGGTTTGCAATCTGTATTTCTGCTATTAGGGACTGCAAACTCCGTGTTAAGACAAACAAGGGATTGCTGAATTACATTATAATAAATTGGTCGATAATAAATTGATGTTGTGGCTACGAGGATGGAAAAAGGACTTTAATTTTGGTTTGCAATCTGTATTTTATAGGGACTGCAAATCTCCGTGTTAAGACAAACAAGGGATTGCTGAATTACATTATAATAAATTGGTCGATAATAAATTGATGTTGTGGCTACGAGGATGGCAAGGACTTTATTCTGGTTCAATCGCAATTTTGCTATAGGGACTGGCAAACTCCGGGTTAAGACAAACAAGGGATTGCTGAATTACAATATCTGTAGCGTTTTAAACCTCTTTGGTAAACTCGCATCGCAGTTCAAGCCACCCATAATGTAATAGAAGACGCATTTGTTAAAACGTGGTCGAATAGTCTAGCGCGGTCTCCCGCCCTACCAGAAGGTGTGTGTTCAACTGCCATCGACAGCGGAATTATTACATATAAAATCTTTTTTGTTCCAACAAATAAATGATTATCCTAACATATAAAATCATTATGGAATTAACGTGGCACTACGTGATTGAAGTGTTTGCTATTGTTTATTCTATTGATGTGAACCGATAAACGATGACTTTATGGCAAAGTAGAGACTACATAGGTTCATAAATATTATCAGGCAGAAATATAAAAGAATAGATCAGAATATAACAGACTTCAATTTGAACATATGACCCCAACATTTATAGAAACCCAACGGTCAGTACGAAGCATCTAGTTATTACAAAAAGCACGCAACAAACCCGCTTGGAATAGTATTTCCCGTCCACCAGCACCACAAGCTTCAATATTAATAAATGTTCGAACACTATGGCGCCACGGATGTTTAGTAATAAATCCGTGAGAACCCTAAAAATCAATAACAAACATGCAACGTTCAGAAGCAGTGGTATATTATTTTAGTAACACTTTGCGCATTTCTGTTTTGTTATTCTTTTGTTTATGTCAGTTCACGGTCTAACTGCACACAAATATGGACCCTTATTATTTTGTATTTTGGCACGACTTACACCATTGCACAGCGAACACAGATGTCCGATTCAGCATGTAAGATGATGTACGCTCACAACCGTGCGACATGGTATAAATTGCGTTATTACGCCACCGAGCACCCTGTTTGTGTTACGAACCGACGAAAAAGCCTATCGCTGTGAGCGAGAATTTTTTCGAGAGTCACTGTGTGATTTTTACAACGGAACAACCATGGTGTACGCATCAAAGTGTACTCACACATCGCTGATATTAAAATATCCAATACTGACGTCACAGCAAAATTTAAGCTTAAGCTCATGCAAGTTTCCTCTTTATGCTTGTAGAGTAATCATCCCGACTTCCAAAAATTAATGCATTCGTGGAATCGCAGCTTCACTACAGGGTTGTTGCATACTGTGTGAGCCGAAATGAAGTTAATAGATTGAACTAAGATGTGAAGATTTCACAAATACAGCGTCAAAACATGGCAAGAGCATTTCGAGAGTATCTAATAAATTAAAAGTTAAAGTTAGCAATTAAGTAATTATCATTGAATAAACCAAGTTTCTGTCTCAACATCAAATAAAAATAAAATACAGTTATGCAATCATCATGACTTATCCTTTTTGGTTCGTGGGATGTTCACCCCAACATCAAAAGCCGTCCATTCTGGATTAAGTCCATAGTATACAAATTCCCAAAAAAATTTTTTATGTTTTCTGCATCTTCTAAAATTTTTTGATAGGTTCATTACTGTGTACTATACATATCTACTAATAAAACCATGTTTTAAAAACTTGAAATAGTTGTTCTGCAGTTATAAATACGGGAAAATATATACGTAAATATACAGCACACAATAAATCAATTCTTTTGAAATTTCTACCAAAAATGAGGATCCCATCCCGAAGGCTTATGATGGACTAATCAGCCATTCTAAAAATATTTTCCAATTTTTGTGCACACAAATAGTAGATGTAATTAACACTATTTTTAATATTACATAAAGCTGAACGAATTTTATGCATTTTCAAATTTCACTGTGCGTCTATGGGTAATACTGTGCCTTTTAACGCAAGGCCTTAAAACCATAATACAACAATCATTATTTTCTCTATTGTAAACACCTAAAAATGCGAATACGCCCACCAGATATATCGCCCACTCACTATATACAAGTTGGCCGCAGAAAAATCACTTGCTTCATACTAATACATAGTTAATACCAAAATTTATCAGCTAAATCATACAATTTATTGTTTTAATATTGAATTCGTTTTTTTTCTTTATTTGGTCTTTCCAAAAGTCGCCTAAATCGGTAAGCATTTTTATGAAACTGCGCAATGACACCCTATTTTGCACAAAAAATAAACCCTGCTTGACAAACCAACCAACTATAGCGTCAGAAAGCGTAGGGATATTTTGCCCAGTTTTGCTGCAACCCAAAATTCGTAAAGGAAGTACGTCGCACCAATAAGTGCTGGACTAATACTGCAACTTGACTAATACTTTGACACTCTTGAATCAAATGATAAGCACCATCTACCGTCGACTACACCAGCAAGTTTAGATACAATTTGTGTGTTTTATAACACTTCTAACATAAGTTAGGAATTTATGTTTAACAATGATTCTATTAGGATCAAGATCATGGTCCCTCAGTGACATCGGAAATTTCTGGTTCTAAAACGTTTTGGGCACCGAGAATTGGAATGACGTTCGGTCGGGTAGCCAAAAACATTTGCTGCAATTCGACATCAACACAAAAAAATGCTTTAATAAAGTTACCGTGTCTACAATAATTAATAACAACACACTTGATAGTCTCATTTGCTACGTACCTAATCGATCACGCTAACAGCTTTCGTGTCACCTGAAACCAGACGGCAAACATTTGCTGCTTGCCAGCTTATGCATGCAATCCATCATCCGACAGGCGTTAAAACAATACCACAACCCCGCGGCCGTGTCAAACGTACCCGTTCGCCAAGGATTTGCCACTTTCAAATCCCACATAATGAGTTACCTGTAAAAAATTTTCCTCTGCTCCGTTGAATAAAAATATAACGTCGTGTCGAAGCTGAGTTTTCGATCGCGACAGCGTACGTATGAGCTCGACTAGGACAGCACAGCTAACAGCATCGTCACTTGCGCCTACAATAATTATACCACCACCCTACAGAGCTGCTGAAACACCACACCACTCGAAATCCCTGATTAAAAGTATGGTGCAGTCGTGCTGGAGCTTAGATGACTCCACCACGTATTCAAAATATCTACGCAACATCTATACAAGCCATTCTCATTGCCCTAATAGCAATAGCCAAACAGTCTAAGGAACACTATATTCTAAAAATCGGGTTCTTTGACCTTAAACCTAGCAAAAGACATGAAATATTCGTCCTGGTAGATAACTGAACCATATTCAGCACGCCGAAAAATGTACATGATCTGGATGAAGCCTCCTGATGCCCTGAACGTAACATATAACTAAGCAAGCCAAGACAGACTACATTCCAGAGATCACGTTCGTCGACCATCAAGAATTTGAAACCTCTGAAAAGGTATAATTGAATTCTGAGTGTAGTGAGTAGAACGAGCGTAGCGAAGAATTATCACTGGCCAGAGTGGTAAATTTTGACGGTGTCCGTTTTAAGATTTTTTGGGATACTGAACATAACAGGCATAACTGAACTTCGACCGAGCGGACTGACTCGCGTGATAGCTCATTAGAAAGCTTGAACTCTCTATATGTGAATTTAGCTACGGAAAATTTCAATAAGTTCCCATAATAAAAGGTACCAAACGGGTTCAGGTCGGGTCCAGTACGAGCCCAAAAATCATGTTATATACTTATTGGAAACTGAACAACCTGTGTATAGTTACAATAAGTCATGTGATTTTTGGTCTATTTGGGCTCATTCTGTGGAGAAAATAAACCTCTATTTAAGACTGTATATAGTGCTTTGCTACTCAGTTCTCTGCAGGATGCAGGATTTGGGTGAACACGTGTTCTAAATTGGTTCATGAATCCCAAAATAACCGAAAACGGTAATATCTCTGGAACCGCTCAAGCTATATTGGTTTATTTGGTCTCGTTCTGTAGAGCAATGTATCCTCTATATACCTACAAATTATGTGCTGATATGGTCATTGCTTGAGGTTCATGGTTAGATCAAGAACGAGTTTTCAATAGGCCCATGACATCCAAAAATACATGAAAATAGCAACATTACTTCAACCGCGAATTTCGAGCAAAATAATCGCTATATATTTTTTGCACATCTCTCTAAATTACTTATTCAGCACTCAGAACTCACAAGCATTAGCGATAAAACAAGCTACTAGTATAGTGAAGCTGGACTATACAAAACCATCCTATTCATCATGATATATAGCCTTTAAATAAATTCGTTTGAAGGCCCAAATGCGAAATATGCTGAAATCTGAAAGTTTTCAATCTGGCAACCATATTCGACCCCATAAAGGACCAGGGAGTGGTCCCATTCGCAGCACCTTTATAGATCTGAGTAGCAGTCTTTTTCATTTTGATGCGTATGTCGCGAGATATGTGCTGCGAAACAGGTAAAATGACCAGATTCCGCAAAGAATCCTTAAAAACCAGTTTTGGCTATTATGATCCGGAAGATTGGGTTAGAGCTCTTATTATACAATTTAAGGTCACAACGTCATCACTGGATACTGAGCAAATAATTTTGTCAAAATACATCCACCCAAAGATGGGTTATGAGTCACAGAAACGAGACAAAAATTTCACGACTTTTCCACCTCTTCCACGTCAGAGGAAGTTCGCTTGATTCGTTTCAATAGCCATAAGACTAGATGCAGACTATATTCTTGAAATGAAATTTGCCGATCATAAAACTGTATAAATCGCAGATTCTGGATTACAAAATCATCGTGCTAGATAGCCTGAGAGACACTCGGTTGAATATAAAACATAGAATAGCATGCCGGAACTAGAGAATCGATGCTGACAGCAAACGGAAGACGAACCAAATTCGGGCTCTCAGCGGTCAGAGAGTGATCGCTTATGAATTACACTGGCACACAAAAAAGATATCTTTTGATAAAGATATGATTTTTCATCCTGGAGCCTTTAATAGAAACTCCACTAGCTGCGTCCCAATTAAACAGCTGCTATAGCAGCGCTATAATCGCATTCCCTGATATATAATTCGTCTGCCCTTCTGTACTTCATTCGTATGCACTCACTTGATCATTAATTCTAACGCATGAACCATAAAATGAAAGATCAAATGTGTTTTATCTGTTGCCTGCAGGAAATAATTAATTGCTTTGGAGGACAATAGAAATGTATCACACTGATTAAAATTATACAATATCGCACTATAAAATTATATCTCACGATGAACCATATTATACCTAACCTGGACTATCAGGCACTGAATCAAAATGGCAATTCAACATCACAGCATGCGTTTTTGACTTTGAATCATGACCGTTTTCATTCCGTTTATCCACCGCTGGTTGGTCCAATGTCGGCCTCAACCTTACCACAACGTTAGTAATTTCGCGATAGCACGACGTAAACGGAGTAAAGAAATGCATCCAAAAACATCCTGATGGTTGTTGGATGTCGATATCAATCGTATGAAGATCGGAGCGAGAGCCGGCGCGAATTTGTTCAATTTCATGGACAATTAAATCTCGGGCCAAAACTTCTGTTTCATGGCTACCTGAAAAAATACATTATATAATACTACTGGGGAAAATGGCTTTAACCGGGGTCAGCTAAAAAGTAACCCTTGATTACGTGCTCAAAAAATGGTCTTTGTTATATTGATGCATTGGAGAAATGGTATTTCATTACTCCCGTAAGCTTGATGTTTACATGGTTACGCCAAACGCGTTATTTGAAAAATGCTTTAGATTAATTTGTACTTTAGGTATATATTTTTGAAAAAATGCTATTATCAATTATAACCAGTAACTCACAGGCGAGGGTGAAATTCAGTGAAAGTGGTTTCATTTTTAAATTATCAGTTTGTTTAATCACCTGTTTATGTATATACCACCCTAAACCCTATTAAACTCTGAATCCATTGAAAATCCTAAAACCTCGTTGATCCTAAACCCATGACAAACAACTGACAACGCATCAAGTATTTGTGCTGGTCGCTAGATAATCAAACCATCGCATTCACCTACCGGCAAAACTAACAGACAATTATTCTTAACCTGTACGCCAACCGTACCCAAACAACTTGACACAGACTCACTATAATCTACAAATCGGGTTAATTGAGCCTAACCGATTTGAAAATCTATGAAGAGGAGTGCGATATGCACGCTGTACTCTAGATAACCAAACCGTTGAATTCAGCGTTCAGAAAAGCCTACATATATATACCATTATTGATACCCATTACGCGAATACGAAACCATAATGAAAACACGCTACATTCGACTCTGCCAGAAATAGCGAGCGATTTTTCAAATTTCACTATGTTATTGTGAGTTTTACCTTATAACGAGCACGTATTGAGACTATCGATACGATGATCTTGCTATGTGGAGTCCAACTTTACTATATTATACCGTTTCATGGGATTTCAAGGGTTTTACAATGGACTGATGCGAAGGCTGTGTCGTGAGATATGGACTGCGAATCACTGGTATGGCCAGCTTAAGCAAAATAATCTTAAAAACCTGTTTTTGTCACTTTGACACCGAAGATGTGATCAGAACTGATCGCGTTCAACTAAAGAGCACATTGTCATCACTACTGCTACCGAACAAAAAAAATTGTCGAAATCCATCCATCTGAAGATGAATTATGAATGACAGTGATAGACAAAGAAATTTTCACGATTTTCCCCATTAGTGCCATCAACCCAAACTCCGCTCGCTCCGTTTCAATAATACGTCATAAAGCATACGAACATTTTGAAGCAAAAGCAAAGGACTATTAATTCATACAAACCAGATATCCTTGGGCCCAACTCAGTCAGCTTTAGCAAAAACCGACGCGCGTTAGACTCGGTAAAAACGTCGTCGTTGTTTTCATCGAAATCGTCAAGTGAGACAGGTTGCGGTAAGCGCTCGTCAAAGTAAAAACACACGGCGTAGATTATCACCACGTACGCGGTAATCGCTAGCCACGACCATACATTTAAGCGAATTTGAACGGAATAACGAGCGGCTCTCCTGTCCGGTGCTAAAAAGAAAGACTAAAAACGTGAACATCTCTACAATATAAGAAACACAATCAACTCATAGACAATTACGTAGAATGCAAAATTGAAGCGATGAATGAACGAAATTGCAAATAAAATTTAAAAATTGTGTCAAGCCTTGTAACACCACCAAGCGCGACATTAAGACGTCCAGGCAGGGATAAAAATAAATAATGCTATCGGGAGTTCTCCGCTCGAACAATCATTAATAATTAACCATACGTAACGTAGTACCAATAAGACAAAATCAGAGCTAATGCATGTATGCTATGCTGACTTATCCGAAGTGAAAGATGGGGCCTGGCATTTTAAGGTGCCCCCAGGCAAAACGGTACCGGTCGCCCCCGAAGAGCAATTTTACTTCCTCATCGCAAAAAACACCACAGAAACAGGACAAATTTTTTTAACAAAAATCCGTTCCTGAAATTATATATTTCATATTAATTTTGAAAACAGAGCGAGTGAAGCGAGCGGAATTTCCACCTATAGTTTTGCTAGCTGACCAGAGCTAGAGACCACCGATAAAATCTGATCATCCACAGCTACAACTTTGAGTATGCACCCAACAACGGGTACAGGAAAGAAAATGTTATAAGTCCAAAAACAAAAGTGAAGCAAAATATGAAATCAGATATAAGGGATAACCGGAACTGAAATTTACCGGAACCGAAACCGTCCGTTTAAACCGGATCCGGAACCTGGTCTTCGAAATTTTATATAGGTAGTAAAACAGATGATGGAAGAAATGAAGGTATAGTGGATTGAAAATGCATTAAAAATAACTTTTACATTAAACTTAATGTATTGCGATGGTATTATTGTCTTTCTAAAACCCTAAAGAGACTGAGGAAACTAATAATGTTTATTTATCGATCAAATATGTCGGTTTTCGGACATTCAGATTACAAATGTCTTCCACTATACACCATTGCGTATACTGCGTCAAATCGAATGTGCTTACAAAGCTTGGAGCGTAGAATACACACTTTCGCTCTGTCTCCAGTCGCCTCCCTTAACTACACATACATTTTTTGCATGTTCTTCTGTAAGAAACTTAAAGTTATTGGTTTATATGATTCTAAGAGAAAATAATAGATAGAAGGTAATTTTCTGATCAGTGGTCAGAGACACTGTTTAGGCTAGCGTTGGACAAACAGTGTCCGTCAGTTAGATCATAATGATGATAACTTTCTAATCAGAATCCTATAAATGAGACACATTGTGATGCTGCTCGCACAGTTTCAATAAATACAGTTCATTGTCTATAAAGCAGTTTCTAGCTGCGTTGCAGATAACGTTAGTTTACTTCAATTTAGACTGATTTACCAAGTTTACATGCGCACTGGCGGGTTTATGTTTATGACGCAATTAATGTTAGCCAAGCATACCCTAAGTACTTCTGCGTAAGCCATACTCTGTTACCGAGTTGGACCGGTTTAATTCAAACGTATCCCACAGACTTCTGCATGTGTAAAATAGCTGCTACAAGCATCGACCTGGCTTTGATTTAACAAACTCCTACAGGTTATTATAAAAAATTCCTGCTCAAATTATGTGCCCTACTTACGTTTCACACGGCAAATTGGTTAGTTAATCTTTTCTTTTGCTTGGTTGTATTGGAGCTTGATCATCGTATAATATATATATATATATATTGCATATGTTTGGATTACTTGATGAAGCAAAAAACGTGGAAAATTTCAAACAAAATTTTTAAACCGGAATTCCGGTTCCGGTATGGTTTTTGCCGTTCGCCGGAACCGCAACCGTAACAAGATTTTCGCCGGAACCGGAATTCCGGTTACTCGCTGTCAGATATATATCATTCATGTATGGTTACATTATTTTTAGTTTATGACAAGTAGAGAGATATACGATAACCAGGGAATAACCGGAACCAAAATTTACCGGAACCGGAACCAGCAACCAGAACCGTCCATTTAAACCGGATCCGGAACCGGAACCTGGTCTTCGAAATTTATATATAGTAAAACAGATGATGGAAGAAATAAAGGTATGGTGGATTTAAAATGCATTAAAAATAACTTTTACATTAAAGTTAATGTATTGCGATGGTATTATTGCTTTTCTGAAACTTTAAAGAGACTGAGGAAGCTAATAATGTTTATTTATCGATCAAATATGTCGGTTTTTGGACATTCAGAGCAAAAAATGTCTTCCACTATACACCATTGCGTATACTGCGTCAAATCGAATGTGCTTAAAAAGCTTGGAGCGTAGAATACACACTTTCGCTCTGTCTCCAGTCGCTTCCCTTTACTACACATACGTTTGTTGCATGTTCTTCTGTAGGAAACTTAAAATTATTGGTTTATATGATTCTAAGAGAAAATAATAGATAGAAGGTAATTTTCTGATCAGTGGTCAGAGACACTGTTTAGGCTTTCGTTGGACAAACAGTGCCCGTCAGTTAGATCATAATGATGATAACTTTATAATCAGAATGCTATAAATGAGACACATTGTGATGCTGCTCGCACAGTTTCAATAAATACAGTTCATTGCCAAGAAAGCAGTTTCTAGCTGCGTTGCAGATAACGTTAGTTTACTTCAATTTAGACTGATTTACCAAGTTTACAAGCACACTGGCGGGTGCTTGACGCAATTTATGTTAGCCGAGCATACCCCAAGTATTTCTGCGTAAGCCATACTCTGTTACCGAGTGGGACCGGTTAATTCAAACGTATCCCACAGACTTCTGCATGTGTAAAATAGCTGCTACAAGCATCGACCTGGCTTTGATTTAACAAACTCCTACAGGTTATTATAAAAAATTCCTGCTCAAATTATGTGCCCTACTTACGTTTCACACGGCAAATTGGTTAGTTAATCTTTTCTTTTGCTTGGTTGTATTGGAGCTTGATCATCGTATAATATATATATATATATATTGCATATGTTTGGATTACTTGATGAAGCAAAAAACGTGGAAAATTTCAAACAAAATTTTTAAACCGGAATTCCGGTTCCGGTATGGTTTTTGCCGTTTGCCGGAACCGCAACCGTAACAAGATTTTCGCCGGAACCGGAATTCCGGTTACTCGCTGTCAGATATATATCATTCATGTATGGTTACATTATTTTTAGTTTATGACAAGTAGAGAGATATACGATAACCAGGGAATAACCGGAACCAAAATTTACCGGAACCGGAACCAGCAACCGGAACCGTCCATTTAAACCGGATCCGGAACCGGAACCGGAACCTGGTCTTCGAAATTTATATATAGTAAAACAGATGATGGAAGAAATAAAGGTATGGTGGATTTAAAATGCATTAAAAATAACTTTTACATTAAAGTTAATGTATTGCGATGGTATTATTGCTTTTCTGAAACTTTAAAGAGACTGAGGAAGCTAATAATGTTTATTTATCGATCAAATATGTCGGTTTTTGGATATTCAGAGCAAAAAATGTCTTCCACTATACACCATTGCGTATACTGCGTCAAATCGAATGTGCTTAAAAAGCTTGGAGCGTAGAATACACACTTTCGCTCTGTCTCCAGTCGCTTCCCTTTACTACACATACGTTTGTTGCATGTTCTTCTGTAGGAAACTTAAAATTATTGGTTTATATAATTCTAAGAGAAAATAATAGATAGAAGGTAATTTTCTGATCAGTGGTCAGAGACACTGTTTAGGCTTTCGTTGGACAAACAGTGCCCGTCAGGTAGATCATAATGATGATAACTTTATAATCAGAATGCTATAAATGAGACACATTGTGATGCTGCTCGCACAGTTTCAATAAATACAGTTCATTGCCAAGAAAGCAGTTTCTAGCTGCGTTGCAGATAACGTTAGTTTACTTCAATTTAGACTGATTTACCAAGTTTACAAGCACAGTGGCGGGTGCTTGACGCAATTTATGTTAGCCGAGCATACCCCAAGTATTTCTGCGTAAGCCATACTCTGTTACCGAGTGGGACCGGTTAATTCAAACGTATCCCACAGACTTCTGGATGTGTAAACTAGCTGCTACAGGCATCGACCTGGCTTTGATTTAACAAACTCCTGCAGGTTATTATGAAAAATTCCTGCTCAAATTATGTGCCCTACTTACGTTTCACACGGCTAATTGGTTAGTTAATCTTTTCTTTTGCTTGGTTGTATTGGAGCTTGATCATTGTATAATATATTACATATGTTTGGATTACAGGATGAAGCAAAAAACGTGGAAAATTTCAAACAAAATTTTTAAACCGGAATTCCGGTTCCGGCATGGTTTTTGCCCTTTGCCGGAGCCGGAACCGGAACACGATTTTCGCCGGAACCGGAACCGGAATTCCGGTTACTCCCTGACGATAACATATATATAATTCCAAAGATAACTGGAAAACACTTACATATCACTGATTCATCGATTCCATTTTCACAATAACTGTCGACTGTAGAACTCGTTGGTGGATGTATAGGACTTCGATGCAACTTCCTTGACCTCAAAGTAATTTCATCCATCTAAAACGAACAGATATATTTGCGGCCTCAGCTATGCTGCGGAGGACAGGAATATTTCGTTGAGTGAGTACGGCTAATATGTATCTTGCAAAATATTTCTTTTACCATTTTATGAAGTAAACTTAAACCATTATGTTCCGACAAATTAAGAGTACAGGCTTAAACAAACAAAAAACAAAAAATACGATGTACTACGCAGGATACACTTTTAAACATTTGAAGTGGTTTTACCTAACGTGATAACAAACGCACTTTAGGACCATATAGGTTACATTATAGCGTCGTAAGCCCGACAGGATACTAGTCTACCAAATTAGTCAATTGGTTTTATTTTAGTGTTTCTCGTTGAAAAATATACCTTGCGCTTATCTGGATTTGGAGATAGAACAAGCTAGTTAGTGTTTGAGAGTTTAAACTATATATATATATGTAAACTATGTTACAGTGTGCAAAACCATGAGTTTTTTCGTACCATTCTTCGCTCCACATGGTACGGCAGGTTAGCGATTTGAAGAATCGTCGTATTGGTTTGTTCGCTTCAATTCACCATGAGGAGGGGAGCAAGCCTCGCCTTGGAGCGAGGCCATATTGAAGTTGAAAAAAACATAATAAATGATTAGGCAGGCAATACATTTGCCGCGTGGAGCCGGCTTTTGAAGGATGTCAGTGTGGGGGCATTTACCACATGGAAGGGCAGCGAATTCCAACAGCGAACTATACGGTGTGACAAGAAGTATTTTCGGATGTCCAATCTGGGTATGTCCTTGGTTTGAAGCTTATAGTTGTGGCCTCTGGTTCTGGCAAATCCTTATTCGAAGAACTTCGTCACATCGAGAGAAACGTCGCCGTGCGTCATCTTATAAAGCAGGAGCAGGTCGCTCCGAATACGCCTCGTCGCCAAGGTCTGGATTCCCAAATAGTTCAGTCTATCCTGATACTGCATTCGTCGACGCTCAGGAATCATTTTTGTAGCCACGCGACGAGTTATCATGATAGTGCCTAAAGCTACGTGCCGTGACAGCACTGCTCTTTTTGATTCTGATGATGTACGTATTTCTTCATTAAGGAAATGACGGAATTTTTGAATGTTTTTTGCAAACCAACGATCTACAAAGAAATGGCCTTTCTCAGGGGAAATGGCAATATATCTATGAAGCATACGTGCCATGACAGCACTGCACTTTTTTGATACTGACGATGTATTTCTTCATTAAGGAAATGACGGAATTTTTGAAAGTATTTTGCAAACCAACGATCTAAAAAGAAATGGCCTTCCTCAGGGGAAATGGCAATATATCTATGAAACATACATGCCGTGACAGCACTGCTCTTTTTGATACTGACGATGTATTTCTTCATTAAGGAAATGACGGAATTTTTGAAAGTATTTTTGCAAACCAACGATCTAAAAAGAAATGACCTTCCTCAGGGGAAATGGCAAAATAAATCTATGAAGCATACGTGCCGTCACAGCACTGCTACTTTTGATACTGATGATGTATTTCATTAAGGAAATGACGAAATTTTTGAAAGTATTTTTGCAAACCAACGATCTAAAAAGAAATGGCCTTCGTTAGGGGAAATGGCAATATATCTATTGATGTGAAGCATACTTATGATCTGTTGAACGCGAATTTGAATGATATTTTGTGCCAACGTATGCCACTTACTATTATTGTTCTCAAATAACTGAGAGGGCACAATGTATTACTGATTAAATTTATAACTATATATATAGAATATTGAATACCTAATAAGAGAAGCCACCTGCCCTCTCAAATGAGAATAGGCATATTATTGAACTAGTAGCCTGTCTTACAGCCAACGTGGTGAACTGAGAGTATTAAACATGTAATTTGGAGACATTCAGACGTAGACCGCTCTATTGGGCATCAAGTTACGAAATAAGCCAAATATCGGCCATGTTGCTTGAACAATTGACGATACATTCCTTTTGTCCATCAACATATCGAATGCTTGGTCGGTAATGCATCACAGTCGGAGTTGATTTTTGAAGGGATAGCGAAAGTCATAGCCTGCATTCGTATCTGTGATCTGTCATTCCTGCTCAAAAAACGCACTGGCGGTTGCAATTATCATAGCTGAATTTGCCCGTGATTGGAACTGTATGACGCCTGTCGCGCGAGCAGCCTGCGACGCAGTTTCGCGCCATGCATTTTTTGCGTGGTGCATATAGTCACAAGGTACAGCTCTGTCAGGTGCTCAGACGCCTGCTTTTCCATTTAGAGCGGAGTTGCATTTTCTTTTTCCATAGGTGGAGTTGAATCTGTCAAAGCTGTCTGTCGTACTTACGGTGGAGGACGACATCTCTGTTGCATACAGTAAACATTGCAGAACTGCAGCGTTGTAGATTTTGATTTTGGTTGCCAGCTCGATGTCGTGCCGAATCACAACCGATCACTGAAAGTGCCTAACTTTTTCCAAGCCGATTGAATTCTTCTGTTCATCATTACTTCCGCTCAGTTTTCGTTTGCAACACTATTCAGGTGGATGTGAGACTGTGTGTTTGTCAGGGTCTGACCGTTGACGGATATTACCGGCTGCTCTCCATGCATTTGCCGCGGGAAAAAGTTAATAGGACGAATATGTTTTGGTAGTATTGAAATGAAGCCCGGAACTCGCTTCTTCATTCCTGAATTCGTTGACTGTCGAGTCACAAGCGCTGATTTATCTGAGTGTAGCAACTCTCTTACACGAATCGAGGCTATTTTCGTGAAATGCTTCATCCTGGCAAACAGGCGTCCAGAAAGACGGGTACGTAGATAGACATGTCTGACTGCATTTTGGCTGACCTATTCAAGCGTCGCTGCAAGATAAAGAGCGAAACATGTCGGCGCCAATACACAACCCTGCTTGACTCTGTGGTCAACGGTAAACGGGATACTTGTGTCAGACGAAATCTATACTGTTCCGAACATGTTGCAGTGAAACCGCTTTACAACGTTCGTGAATTTGCTAGGGCAGCTATCGTGAGACAGCACCTAACACAGAGTGGTAGGGTTAACGGTGTCGAAAGCCTTCGAAGTCATCAAATACGAACTCATTTGAAAAACGGCCGCCTGAAAGACGGTAGGAGTGGGATTCGAACCCACGACGTCCCGCTGCTGGATCCGCAAGCAAGCGCTCAACCGACAGATTTATAACTCCCGACTTCACATGTATTATAATCGACATACCTCCGTCTACCACTGGCCTTATTTTTCATATAACCATGTATTTTGTATATATATTTTATTTCATAACCGGATTAGCAATTAGAAGCACTTAGGTTGTTAGCAATTAGGCCAAACATATGGCGTGAAGAATTGTGGGCGCAAGTAGGTTCTAGGTTCGGCAAGGCGACAGTGGAATCCCACCTTGCCGTACGACCTCCATGCTATATAATTATTTTGTGGTGGAAAGATGAGGTAGGGTTGGTGGGTACTTTTTATAACGGCTATCGGAAATTAAAAAGCGATAGGATTCGTAACGGAAGATTGCGTGATCCGAGGTGCGCCAGTAGTATGGCGGTAAGAAAAGGAATGGTCCGTATTATCTTCAACTGTGCCTATACTTTTTGCGGTGATGCGAGAAGACTGAGCGTTGCGCGTGACTAGCTCTAATCAATCAGATATAGCTAGTTAACCACCAAAGCCGGCAATAAAAATGTTTATTTCAAATACGTAAAACACATATAAGCCACACTTCTTTTATATAGTGCCAACAGATTAGCTCACACCTCTTGTTGCACCGGAAAATTTAGTTCTACTTTTCATTCGGTCTAAGCGACTCAAAGTTCTATGCCAATAGCTCTTATTCTGTTTTAGCGTTAATGTTTAATTTATGTTACTTCTATTACTCATCTACGAGGTTGATGTAATCGCCCCGATGGCTGACAACTGCACGAGTAACTGAATACCTGAACCTAATTCTTTAGATTTACGCTAATACAAGTTCTTATTTTTAGTCGGTAGCCCCAATAGCTGGCGTACCGCGTTAACTTCGATGATAACGATTAAGAGTTGGTTTAGCTGATACTCTGATAAAGCTCTTGTAAGTTGATGCAATCGTCCTTGATGGCTGACAACTGCACGATTAATTGATTACTTGAGCCTAATTCCTTAGAATTACACTAGTACTGCTGTTATATTAATGTAGCCGCGACCGATGACTGACGAACTACGCTATATAAGAAGTGACTAGTAGCGGCCGACTATTATCTAGTTATTCTCTCAAGTTCTCTGGCTCCCAATGGCTGCCTAAAAGAATCAGGACAGCTTGATGGGGCATCCCAATCCGCACCGTTACTCGCACCGGGTTATTCTCAGGAAGTTACACCACAACTATACTTCACGGAGACAGCTCACTCGACGCTAGGGCGATATCTTAACTATAATTACTAATACTATCTGATACGTTACCGCTAGTAATTATAATTATTTAGTCTAGAATTTTGTTTGGGAATTTAATATTACTAAGGTTATGGCTAAGTAAGATTAAAATCCTATGTGTGATTTCCTGAGCTCAAAACCTACGATTCTTTAGGCGAACCCGTAAAAAGATATAACAATCCCGTCCCTATAATGAGAGTAATTCTTTACAACGAAGCCTTTGAACAGCGATACTAATCGTAAAACTTTTTAAAAATTCCATCACTGAACTCTCACTAAACAGATCCACCCTCTTGGTACACAATTAGAAAAACATATTCAGGCTATCCGTATATTGGTAGTTGGTAGCTATTTCGACGAACTTGAATTAAGTATAAAATAAAAATAACTTCAGCGTAATTCTTTTACGCGTATAGGTAAGTCACAAAACTTTTCTACAAACGTCGCCTAGCGTATATAATTCTTTTAACTTACTATGTCGACAAGGTACGACCCATATATACGACACTCGCACAACTCACGACTGATTGAAAAACTAAAATTAAACTAAACTAAACGTTAGCTAACAAAAATAATAAAAGAAGATTATGCAAATTAGGAACACAAAAAGACAATGTTTTGTAAAATTTAGGATTTGGAAGGTTAGTGGGATAGGATTGGTATAGTAATTAGTAAACGTAATAAATTACAAAAAGTGAGCGCAGCAACAGCCAAAGTATTTGGTATCTTATTCGTGTGTACATGTGCTTCAACTAACTAGAAGTTGTCAGTTAGTTAAATTTGTTAGATCAGTCAGTTAGGTAAATTTGTCTATTTACATTATAGACAAATGCAAGATATCTTACATTTATAATGGATAAAGAGCATGTAGTTGAGCGAAAAATTCCCCTTGAGGATTGTCTTTAAATTGTTGTCGCCAGGTATATTCCTTCAAATAACGATCAAACAACTGCGGTTTCACTCCACCACGTGTTCGGATAGATTCTTTGAGCCGGGCCCACAATCCATCGATGTTCTGTGTATGTAAGGTATGATCAGTGGGATTTACAAATTGTCTATTATGATGATTGACAGTTTCGTGCGTGTAGAGATGTGGCCGTGGAAGGGCACGTAAACCGTCAATGTAGGTACGAAAGCTGTCGGTTAGGATTCGGGTTCCAGGTAAAACATGTTGAATAATTAATGGGATTACTGTTGGAATTTGTCGGTTGTTGACTGGGAAGAGAAGACACCTTTGAGAATGTCGCTCGATCATACCAAGAACCCAGCCATGTTTTCGTCGACGTAAACCACGATGATATTTTTGCCGAAAAAAAATAGATTCGTCAATCTCAACGTCAACACCAGGGCCTCCCAATCGCAGATACTGCCAGTAGTCCCTGTCGAATGCAACCGCAATGTCTCGGCAATAGTTATACCAATCGGTGACGGTATTTTTACTAACATGTAATTGCTTTTGAATCCATGTTGTAGTCTGTTTGTCGATGTAGGCTTGAATTAATAAAATTGCATTTCCAAGAGAAATGTGATGACTAGCGAAAAAAGATCCTTGCCGGATCGAATATTTTTTTCGCCAAGTGGGGTGATTTGAACATCGCCATTCCCAGTCGTCACACCTGCCGAAATCTCCACGCTTTGCTAGGTAACAGGGTTGGCCGCACTCGCAATCCTTGTAGTTAGCTAATAAACGTCGTCGAACAAGGTGCTTGAGAGTTGAATCATTATCAATAGTTTGTCGCGCCAGTTCAGTATACGTTATATCGAGGTCTCGAATATTATTAATCTCCACAATTTCGTTTATAGGAATTATTGTGAATTGCTGATTCTTGTGACGTCCGGGCATTATTTATTTATCTAAAAATAAAATTAACCTTGGCTTATGGTTTAGTAAAGTACTGTACCGGCAAACGCAGGCGAGGAGGCTTAAGCTTAGTCTAAGAGTTAGGCTTCGGGTTAGGCTTAGGCTTAGGCTTAGTATAAGGCTTAGTCGTAAACGGAAAAAACTGTGAAAATGAACTGCAAGGCGGAGCTAGGGCCGACAATTGTCTGCCGTCCCTGATATGTGAAGAACGACAAGTCGGAGAGGTCTGCCAATGGCACCAATCGACTCAGGAGGGCGGATTTAGTATAAAAGATGTCATTTCAGAAAAATTCCATGGTTGGTTGAATTACTCCCCCCCAACTGGGATTGCGCCAAATTTTCTAATTGGGAAAAATAAATATAAGTTAAAGTTATATTCTTTTTAATTATACCTACTTGTGTAGATCTGAGCCAACGTAAGTTATTTTATATAATACTCAAAACATGAAAATTGTTAGCATTATTCCTATGCTAACAATTTCTCTATTGCGCGTAGTTCTTTGTCTGAAACTTTCGAAACCGAAACTTGAAATTAAATCATAAAGCACAATCTGGTATCCTTGAAACCACCAAATTATCGAGCAGAAATTCAAATCACCACATATAGGCAAGCTACCAAATAAAAGACTAGCTATGTAAGCTTCGGTGAATTATACTAATACAATCAAATAACAACCATCCTCCTGCGCATAATTCTTGATGCGTCGAATAAAACTGAGATTTATTAGCATAGAAAATATAGCGTAGTTTTTACGCTCCCCATAATTTATCAGGTGCAGATCTATATAGGCCGCTGATCACTATGAAATTAAAACTATTCTTTAATGCGTCGAATAAAACTGAGAATTATTAGCATAGAAAATATAGCGTAGTTTTTACAATCCCCATAATTTATCAGGTGCAGATCTATATAGGCCGCTGAGCACTATGAAATTAAAACCTAGACTGATTAACAACAGACAAACAAGCTAACTGCATGTTAGCTAAAATAGGAAATTAGTGAAGATTATGAAAATTAGGCATAATCTTTGAATGAAAATAAAAACAACAAAACAATTGTGATAAGGACGCAAAAGGGAGGGAGGGAGGGAGGGAGGGAGGTATATAATAGGTGAAAACGTGAAAACCCGAAATTTTACGCATGAAAAAGAAGTTTTTCGATTTTTAGACCTTTAGGACCTTTGGCAGATTCTGCGAAGTCCGACACAAACAAAGAGTTTAATCTACTACCTAACATCTTAATTAAATACTGACTGGATTCTAAACATTGGCCAAGTAATTAAATGAAATTATCCACATATCAATATAAAATAAATTGTCGTCTAATGTAATTACCAGCACCAACATATTCATGAGTAGCGACACATTTATTATAACTCACCTTTTGTCCTAATGCCAATGCCTCTCTATACATGGTAATTATACTCTGATAATTGCTTTTTAAAATCTTAGCAATTAGCTCTTAACAATCTTACGATTGCTTTTTAAAATGGAGTGTTATGGTGTCAGAGGAAACCTACTTCGATGGTTTAGACATTTTTTGACTCGACGTCGTCAACGTGTCGCAATAAACGGTATAGAAACATCGTGGAAGCCAGTTCGTAGCGGAATCCCACAGGGGACAGTTAGTGGGCCAAACTGCTTCATTCTGTTTGTAAATGATATTTGCTATAATATCCAATCCAGCGTTACATTGTTTGTTGACGACATCAAACTCTACCGGGAAATCGGCAGTTCTCTAGATTATATTGTATTGCAAGCTGATCTCAACACTATCGCTGATTGGTGTACTCGATGGCTGCTTGAACTTAAACCGTCAAAATGTGCTATCATGCGCATCCTTGAACAACAGCGTTTTCCCTTTCAATATCAGCTGCCTGGCAGTCCAATCCATCAACTCCACAGCGTCAAAGATGTTGGAGTCTTCATTGATGATGATCTACGTTATCGGACCCACTTTGATCATATGGAGTCCAAGGCAAATTAGCGTATTGGCCTGATGCGACGGTCTTTGGCGTCTAAAGATGCTGCGGTCATTGTGTCGATATACAAAGCACTAGTACTTCCTATATTGGAATATGCAGCAGTTATGTGGTCCCCAAAATACGCCAATGGAATTGAACGTTTGGAGAAAATCCAACGCAGATGTCTTCGCCTCTCAAACAGCTACCATTTTGACGAAACGTCGTCTCTTATGCCCCGTCCGGATACTATTGATATGGTCAATCTCTACAAAATTTTGCATCATGAAACAATTCTAAACCCCGACGATCATTTCTCTCGCCCGCATCGCATCTTGAGGGGTCACGAGATGAAACCTTTCACCCAAACATACGGACTTACATTCGTAGCCGTTTCTTCTCTTGTCGTATCATCGCACCGTGGAATATGCTTGACAGCAACACTGTTCTTTCACAAAATTTGAACAGGTTCAAACGTAATTTGGGAGAGATGCGGAGGCTAAGGCAAGCACCTCTAAACCCTCTTAAGGTACGATCTTAAGGCACGATAACTTTAAAAACAATGAAAACGAACACGTCTCAGTTTCACCAGCACTACATTGTATGTCGCAATTATCAATGATGATATTATGAAATTGTGCATTTTTAGAGAAAAAAATTTTTCGAAGGGTACTAAGAACACACTTCTTAGTGGCGATTTGAAACAAAGGTATACGTTTTTAAAATTCCGAGTGAAGAAAAACTGCGCTTCGTGCACTGTAGCACGGTGAAAAACTCACTCATTGCAAAAGTTAGTTTCACTTCGTTATTTCACTGTACAAGTCAATTGTAGTGACTTTATCATATGTTTATGGTCCTATAATGGTGCATAATGCTGCATAGGCCTCTACACCTGGCATGGCCGACCGCCGGCATGTATGACATAATCGGCAGTAATCGGTGTCCCATTAACCTTAGTAATGTAAGTAAGTAATGTCCCATTAACTTTAGTAGTGTTGCGTTCGAACCAAATGGTTTGTAAACCAGCTGGTTGTAAAATTTCCCCACTGAAGTACCCGACCGAAAGCTGGCTGCCGCGTCAAAGCTATGCGCCAAACTGTACTATTTAAGGTTTTTTCGGTACACTGTATACGATCGTCTGATTAGGTGGGGTATAGCACGAATATTTTGTGCATTTTCAGTTATTTTCGATGGTTTTAGGGTCGACGATGTTTTAGGGTTTTCATTGGGTTCACAATTACAGAGGTTTTAGCGTATTATACATACATCCAACGCAAAGCCTGTTTACAAGTGATTACACAAAACGACCTTTTGGTGCAACCACCTTTCATCTTCGCTTGCGAGATACTGGTGACATATGTATATCAATTAGTAGTAAATATTGTTTGTTCACAATGTCTCAATTTGACACATCAGTTTAAAACTAGCATAATCCAATACGAAAGACTGAAAACTTAATCTGTAGCTGTCCGAGGATCGAACCCAGGAATACCATATTATTAAACGAACATTTCACCAATCCAAAACTGATACATGCTCTAGGCTGTTTTTCCATTACAACTTTATATAGTTCATGTTAGTTTAGTATTCCCGGTAACAAATTGTGTACTATCGCTTCCTCAAAATAATTAACAAATTCCAAAACAGATTCCGTGCCACTACCCAGGATATCGTAAAACCATATCAAACGTATTTCTACATAATGAATTTCTGTGTAATACGGATTGATGATGTGCATAAGTTAAGTTTACTGTTGGATAACATAGCGAGTCTTCGTCTGTGAATATAATTTTGCATCTGTTGTCATAAACATGGTTCATGTAGTTGTAGTGGAAATCATACATTAAGAGCTTTGACAGGTGCAACGCTGGGAAACCTATATTATATTGGTTTTACATACCTTGGGTGATTTACTTTTCATTTTGACAGCCACAAGATCTTTGTTAAATATAGACGACATGCATTAACGCGGTTTGCAACCGATTAATCTAGCGCCACTCTTCAAAGGCTAACTTGACGTTTACATTGTACCTCATATTTTTTATCTTCCAAAAACTGCATTGTTTAATAGCTTGTAAAGATCCTTTTCAAAGTCAGTTTTAGCGTTCTTACGTATGCTTGTATTGAAGGTAATGTCATGTAAGGTTCCATTCAGCTGCACTGTTTGAATCAAATCGCTCTATGGACCTTTTGCAATTGCATTGCAGGTATTGCTGTAGGTTTCGTAAATGTAATTTGTAGAAATTCCTGTTTTTGAGGTTGGGAATACATTTCTGGAACGTTTGTGATGTTGAGGGATTCCTTAAGCTGTTTGCAGTATATAGATATAATATCATTGGATATCTGAAGGAGTATAGTCATTATGGGGTTGATGTAGCTAATCAGAATAAATCAAGCCAACTACAAGTGCGTAACCTTCGTCGCCGTCCGCACTAGTCGTATCCAAATCAATATCTTGAATTTCTTCACTGTATAGCAACCAGAAGTTTTGTACCATTGACTATGCATATAAATTATTTGCATCCAGGTAGATGATGTAAGTTCTTGGCAATGCTATATTATATTCCGAAACATAACGCTTGTTAGCTTTCGAACATCAATGTAATATAACAAATACTCCTCCTATGATCCCCTTGTCGAATAACGAATAGATGGCTACATCTAAAATCAAATCCAGTTTAATGTCAGTTTTCTTTAAACAAGCGTTTCATGCAAACCTTGGTAGCGTAGTGTAGTGGGTTGGATCTAATTGAAGTTTTCTAGACCGAACAAACGATATTTTTGAAAACCTCACCGAGCAAGAGAACATAACCAGACCTGCCGACGCTACTCCGAAAAAATATAGGAGGCTTGCTCAAAAAATATAGGATATCTAAGAAGCTTAAAACGCACCTTAAAAACATCAGATAGTCATATCATCTTCAACAGTTCAAGCTCTTCAGTGTTCAGAGCGACCATAGTTTGACGCAAACTCTTTAATTTTTCAGTCGCCATGGACACTTTGGTATTTGCTGCTGTTATGTCGGCAGTACGTATCTTCTTTTCAGCACAAGCTGCCCCAAGTGCAGCAGTAGCTTCAGTCAATACGGACTCGGCAGTCCGCGTTTCGGCCTCGTGAAGGCGCTTCAGCTTCCTGATTTCGCTGAGCCTGTATTGCTTTCCGGGATTCTGTATTGTCGAGTCTTCAGTAGTCTTTTCAGTCAGTTTCGCCCGTTCCTCTGCCAAGTGTCGCTTGTATCTAGCTGCAGCCTCTCGATAATCCCGCAATAATTTGCCAGTTACCTTTATCTCATGAACATTGGATAATCCGTATACACAGTTAACATAGGACTTGATTGTACGCTCAGTTCTAATAGTATCTCTTCGCTTATCGATGCTCGTTTCTGTCCTAATACATCATTATTGAATGAAAATCCACGCTCAACCTCAGCCTGACCGTGCGGGATAGTTAGAGCCGACTTAACTAGTGTTGCCAGTGACCGGTACAGTTGATTCCCATCGGGACCAACAGTTGACAGGGTTCTACTCCAGAAGTCATCCACGCGACCGAAATCGGAGCCTTCACAGCCAATATTTGACTTCAAACGCGCCACTGATCCTTCACATTATCTATATCCTGCAGTGAAAGAAAAGTCGGCAATGCCTCATGCAACGCCATAGCAAACCTGACCACTGTTTCTTCATCCGTTTCACGGATGGTTGACGGATTGAGGAACGATAAGTCCCGTAAAATAGAGCCCTTTAATGGCATAGCCGATTGCAGCTTAATAATTAAAGCAAGCAGAGAAACTCGCAAGTTCGACTGTCTTTTGTTTATCACCACTATGTTTTTCTAATTGCGCCACAGTGTCAGCACCAACATCCACTGTCATACGTTTTAAGGTTTGTTGAATCCGACAAATCCAACTGTGTAGTGGTCGTCAAGATTTTCGCCTTTCACAACATAGTGAGCATACTGCAAAAACAAATCGTTCAATTTTTGCCATAACAAATGAATTTTGGGCTGGTCTTTCTGGAAAACAACATAAAAACGCTTCAGCTGGCTTAGCGACAAAATCAATAAAGCACAGATAGACTAGGGAAGTGTCATTTTGCAGGAATTTCTTAATTGTTTTATATCGATCAGTTCCTGCAACAGCCGTCGCAAAATCATTGTGTTTCGGTAAAGTAGTCAAAAAATAGTACCGCAAATTATCCCACTGAGCCCGCAACTTTCTTGCGGCAGGAGCCAATGAGAGCCAACGACTTGCCACGTATTTCGACACGAAAACGGCGGTGACATTAGTAAATTCTTCGGCTACTCTATGCTCGCCTGGCGAATAGCCAAAGAATACTTGAAGAAAAAATGTACTTGATAAAGGGCATCAGGGATGGTAGGATCCAGCTTCGCACTGCTAAAAAAACGCATTATGAATAACATGCAAGTTTAGCCGTTTCCGACATTTAAAAGACATGATTTTTGTTCTTTTGCCGCGTTGTTTATCATTGTAAATGTTTTCTTATTAACGTTTGGGCCATCCATACCCAGCGTTAACACTTTACTCAAAGCTATTCCATTACTCGCCAAAAAACTGAGCAAAGTGTTAGTTAATATGTCGCTAGTTGCACTAGTTAAGAAAAAAGAGTCCATATACGCCACACGCACCCGTTTAGCCAAATCTGACCACCATGAGACGTAAACGTCTACTCCTTTTTCACCTGCAAAGTAGTTGTCTCGTCAAAAAGAATGCATAATCCCGTATTTGAAGCTTTAATGTCAGACCACAGCAAATCACGAAAATGAGGAGCTATTTCCAAACCTCAAGCTATAGCTTAACTTTTCGGTGAATACTAAAGTTTTCCGCTATCCGAGAATCAGGAAACATAACTTTAAAAAGGTTGGAGTAAGGATCTGTAGATTGATGTGAGTTGTGGGTCACGCACAGCTGTATGACCAAAGAATATTCTTTACACACTTTGTCATCGTGACTCATAGTTGTACGTTCTGTTTCTTGTGGCTTAGAAAGAAAGTAAGGGTGCCTGTGTTTTTCGCAACAGTTAATTTAGCCTGACTCGCTAGCCGCCCGTAATTCTTTAAGGGCAGCAAGATGTTTCGCTCCAGCAGCATGCTGTCGCCTTGCGGATAACCCTGATTTCCAATATTGAAAGACTTTGCACATATGCTGCAGGCAGCGGAAATTATCTGGACGTTGACGCAGAAAGCCATGAGGAGTTTGTACATTGTGATCGCCCAGTCTTCCCACACTTTTTTATATACTGTCAGATATCGAGGCACTTTTAACCAGTGATTAATTAATATATATTCTTAAATAAAACAAAAACATACCTTGCCAGCAATGTCTGCGCAATTTTATGCGTGTGTATATCATGTTATGTTATATTTGTATGTATATATATTTCAAACAACAAAGCTAAGCGCAACAAGGCTGACAGTGTATGTTTTAGTTTTTATTAGTCTATTTTTAATTAAGTCTGAATGCGACCAGAGGTGGCGTAAAGTCGACCATAAAGTGATTCTAGTGCATCGATCATTGTCGTAATTGCGCCGATAAATTGCGGCTCGAGAGACGGTAAACGAAGGCAATAGGCCTGAAAACAATAAAGGCAAGTCCGGAAAGGTTCCAAAATGTGTATCTGGAGCTAAAATTTTGATTACTCAAAACAAACAAAATTTACTATCTATGGCAATAAACACCGGCTAAAAAGTATAGGAAATACAGGAGAATTGCCAAAAATATAGGAGAATATAGGAGGAGAAATGAAAATATAGGAAATATAGGAAATATAGGAGGATCGGCACCTATGCATAACACTTTAGATAAAGGTTGTAGTATTCATCTACTCTACTGATATTCATTTGCCGCCATATTTGTGCGTTAGCATAATCTTCATCACTGATAGTGGTATTTACTTAGAGATGAATACAATGCTGATTTTTCTTGTAATTGCATTATTCACAGAATAATGCGTCCATCTACTCGAAAAATTTTGTTACATAC
Organism: Trileptium ribeirensis; assembly: GCA_030248225.1. NCBI lineage: Eukaryota > Metazoa > Nematoda > Enoplea > Enoplida > Thoracostomopsidae > Trileptium > Trileptium ribeirensis. Next base: position 17,249 of record JASANE010009248.1, on the reverse strand, counting down.
AACATGTCGTATGTTATTTTGTTACATACAACACTGTTACATACGACATGTCGTATGTAACAGTGTTACGTACTACATGTCGTATGTAATAGAGTTACGTACGACATGTCGTGTGTAACTGCGTTATACAATACATGTCGTATATAACACTGGAGTACCTGCAACTTCCGTCCTAAATAGTTTTCCGAAATATATATATTGAAATATATCCGAAATATATATAATCATATATCCAACAATTCTGTGGGAATACATACCAGCGTCATTATTTACGTTTTAATAAACAATTGTCCAATTGAGATGGGAGTGGCGTTTATAAGTATAAATTTACTGTGATTATTATTACTGCCGCAGGTGTGGATTTTTGCCAGAATATACGGCCTACGCTCGTTATAATCGTTGGATGACTGTTCTCCCTTCACGATGTTTCTATACACCTTGAAGATTATATATGGCCCATTGCCGCTTTTTGTGTATATCATTCCGGGGACAATGTTAGCATTTTTGCGACTGTGATTGATAAGACGACCAAGTCAAAGTGACTCTTCCGTTGCGTCAATGCATAAATTTTTTCCTTTCTTATCCTTAAAATAAAACATATAATAGCCATTGTGATGCGACTTGTCATATCCTGCTTCGAGGCGGTATCCTTCTTCTCTGGTTTTTAAATTTCCTATGTAAGCCACAACCAGTTCATTTTTGAGGATCGGTGGTTTAGCTACAACACCGCATCCCGTCGTTTCGAACTGCTGTTTTTCCTTTTCTGTAATAACGGCGGCGCAGCTGCATGGCGCAACTTCCTAACACCATGCCCATACGACCCCGGCTATCATAACCTCAAGGGCGGACCCTAAGTCTTCTTTCTTAGTCACCTTCCTTGGTCAGACCCAAGAAGTTACGGAGCTTAGCAGGCCGCAGGCGCGCTTCACGGGGTGTGTTCGGACCCCGCCCGATTGGTTGCGCACGTGTCTAGTATCCTGGTATGATCACTGAGGTCCCCCAGGGAGGTTGACACCGAAACCTGCTCACAGGTCATGATGTCAAACCAATATTCCCTGTCCTAGTCTAATGGAAGTTGTTTTATCTAGCGTAATTTAAAGTGAAATGCGTGATAATTTAGCTTTACTATTTAAATTTTGAGTTTCACCTAGTTTATCCTCAGCAGAACACTTAATCAGTTGTAGCCATATGGCCCCCACAGGGTTCCGACGAGCCCTGAGATGTTTAACGTCGGACGATTTCTGTCGTAATGCGGTAACTTGACTGTGTTAATGTCTAGTGATGAGGTTGCCCTAGTAAATTCGATCTTTCATGTGAGCGTGACTTCACTAAGTAATTTGGAGGACCATTCTCGCCATGGTATCATTGCACAAACAGTTCAGTCTTGGAGGCGGACCGCTCGCGTCAGGGCTTGGGGTATTTTCGTCCGCAAGCCGTGGCACGAAGGGTCGGCCCGTCCATCTGGACGTCCTTATCACGCTAAGATTCCAATAACACGGGACACGTCAATTGATTTTCAAGAATTTATTCGCAAATGATGTACAAAGTCAATTAATAATGGGCATTGGGTAAAGTACACGTGTAATTTACAAACGATGACAGTGATACGCTACCCGTCCGAGTATTCGTCCCCGTGTCTAATGCGAAGGAGAGGGGAGAGGCGCGAGCGAAGGCGTTCCCGGCAGGGCCGGACCAGAATCTATCTACCCGAGGCGTTCCACGTCGAACGTTAACTAAGTCAGCTGTCGCTCGGGCTATGCGTCTGGCGTGCTTCGAAGTTCGCTCTCAACAACGTGCGGCGATGCATGCAATTCGAGCCATGCGGGGAAGGGAGGGGTCTCGGTGTAGCAATGACCGGGCATGAATTCGGGTACGGAGAAAGCAGGGGCCTACAGTACAAGATAGAACTTAATCATGTTAATAAAATCAAATATGGTACACGGCATAACATTGTCCAGGCAAATGATGACTTATAAATGTCAATGAGAAAAAACTATCAATCACGGTTTAACCAACGAGTCGCCTACATCTCGGTCCAAGGATAAAATGCGGTCCGCGTGCATTTTCCGTCCTACAACTGCTGCCTAACGCCCCTAGCTAGTCACTCATTCCACTCCGTCCCACAACCAGGTTCTTTTCTAGTTCTCCAATAGTGGTTGACTCAGCAACTTGCGTAGTCCAGTCGGGAGGTCAATTGTCCCGTGTCCTAATAGTCCATAACCGGCAAATCGGTGGCAGTGTGGTTGATTTTGATGGTGGAGTATCACTCGGACTATATTATATCAGCCGGGGGGGCAGAGTTTTGATCATTTTTGGAAGAGAATGCCCCGAATCGCTATTTCGACCGCCTAAATAGGAAAGAGGCACGAGCAGTCGTCCTCCCTGGCTAGCTCCTAGGTGATCGAGACCGCCGTTTTACCTGTTTTGACGGATTGCCTTGCCCGTCCTACCACTAGGGCGTGTTTCGCCTGAGGCGGGTGGGTATTTTCTTTTGGGGTTGTGGTGGTTGGTGCCTTTCTTTCCTTGTCTTGCTTTCGGTTTCTTTCGTTGCTTTTGTTTCTGTTGCCCGTTTCGTTTCTGTTGTTTCCTTTGTTTCTGTTGTTTCCCTGGTTTTGCTGTCCTCTCTCTATCGAACTCATCCTACTGCCTTACTACACTGTACTCATCGAAATTGTACAGTGTTTTGACTGCACGATCGAAACTGTGCAGTCGGGTTATCACTGAAATTTTATTGAAATTTATCAGAACTCGATAGTCGAGTGGATAATATGGAAAAATCTGCAGCGGACTTAAATTCTCCGTGCAGGATCTAAACCTAACAAGGGAAAATGGAAAAAGAGAGAGAGAAATAGTGCAAAAGCTGAATCGGGGCATACACAGTACATAGCCTAACGGGCAACCAGTGATAAAATAGAAAAATACTTAAGCTCAGCGATCAAGTCGCTCCAAAAAGAAAACGGGGTTTTGCACTTTCTCGGTTTGGGGTCAAATTGATTCGAGAGAGGTCTCGATTTTTCTTATTAAAGATGGGGGTATTGTGATTTCATTCCGAACACTGAGCATCCTAACGTGCCTTTGAAAACGTTTATTGCGGCCGATTTTGGTACCTAGCCATCCTGTCGATTCATTTTGGAAGCAGGTGGTGTCCTATGTCCTACCGTTAAGAGTTAACCACGTGTGCTTATCGTGCCGAACGTTCGTAAACCTAATAGTCGGGCCAAGCCGATTTCGGAGTAAGCCTGGTGGGGCGATCACATAGAAAGTTTGTGTCGAGGACTCGCGAGGTCAGCAGTTGATCCTTATACAAGGCTGGTATTAACCGTCTTACGGGCGAACAAATCAAACATTGGCAAAACCGTGTAAACGCCGTATTAAAATCGCTCCTTTCGGAGTGCCAATACCTTAGGCTCAAGCTGAGGTCCTAGAATTTGTTTAGTCTTCTCGGTGTTCCCCAAATTTTCTTAGCTCAGTTGATAAATGAAATTTTAGGGCTCTCGACAGCCCGACGGAGGCTAATCCTCCGTCCCTAACTGCAAAGTCGGTTCGAGCTCAAGCAGCGGCATGAGCACCGAACGGTCTACTAAACTAGAAATTTATAAACCATAACCAAAATCAGAAACAAGTAAGAAATTCCCCTGGTTTCGTAATGAACTTTTACCGTGGTCAGCTCAGGGAAAATTCGACAGCCCTAACTCAAGAGCAATAAGTCATGTAAAAGCATGGACGAGAGGCGTCCATTTTTGATTTGTTTGCCTATGACCACGGGGAATCAGAACTACTTCGACTTTCGTGTTCACAACTTAGTACCCCCCGTGCAATCACTCAACCTGTCCGAAACGGAACTCGACTATAGGAGGTTTGTCAAAGAACATGCAAAAGTGGGGTCAGCTGACGTGTAAAACTAAGACGTCCTCCGACGGGCGTCTGGTCAAGCTGTCGATGGTAAACTTGCGCGACCACTACTCAAATAACAAGGATCTGTTACATTTTGACCTGGGGAAAATAAACCCCCATACGCCTGGTTCTCCTCCTCACTTACAATATTCGGTCCGGGACGGCGACAGCCAGTCCCCTTCCGCGAGACAGAAGGCGTCTACGCGGGTCCTCCGTCGGCCGAATTCCATTCCAAACGCCAATCGAAAACAAACGAAAGAAAGCACGGGAAAGCAAACTCGTTGCGAAATAAATACGACAAAATATAAGCGTCGGAGCCGGTCAGTAGAGTCGACCGAACTCCGCGCTGCCGAAGTCGAACTGATCCCAAGAGACGACGCGGTAGTCGTCGCTTCAAAATTTTCTGCTGTGTTGAAGCATGGCGATTCTGTCGCCGTCCAATCGGCGACGTTCTTTTGACGCCCACTTTTTTCGAGGTCAAACTCGGGCGCCCAATCGAAAAATTCCCCAAATTCTGATTTTGACAGCTATCGTAAACCCTGGGTCCCCTTTAGAGAGAGTCGGCTTCAATCGAAATCGCCGACATCAAATTTGAACCCTCCGATTACTCGGAGGTCGACCATCTGTGAGTTTTCTCCCAAAATCTCCGATTTTACCCCATCTGTAGTCCCAAATTCTTGTCAGAAACTTGTCGAAAACTCATTACTCAGATCTTTTAAAGCTCTTACCTAACTTAGCTTGGACGTTATCCCCCAAATGTCCCACGAAAGCTGCTAAATCACCCGTCAAATTTTCAAAATTTTAAATCTTTTCGCCATGCAAAGTGCTTAGAGTAAGCTGGGATATGTCTTTTTGGTGTTCTGGTCCTCATCCATCAAATTTTCCCCCAGCTAACTCGCCGATTTGAAGCCAAATTTCTGCTATTTAGCGAGTTAGCTGCCTCATCCATCACTTAATTAAGCTTATTTGGAGGGCATCTGGGGCTAAATTTTACCACCCTATCCATGGATAAACGTGCTAATATTGCACGTTTATATGTTGGCTTACAAGATAAAGCCAAACATTCCTAGCATTCCAAGCTGACGGCTTTTCAAATATCCCGACAGGACGTCTTCGGACGTCCCAAAGGGGGGGAGCCTAAGAGGGGAATGAGCTGATTTCGCGGTCGTGGGTGCAGCCCATTCCGATGTATCTGTTAACCTATCGGGGGTCCTATTCAGGAACTCCCAGGACCCATGGGAGAGCCCTAAACCTACCCCCCGTCTCTCCTAATCCTATGTGTCCAGTCCGTCCGTAAAACGTAGAAATTTAATAGGATTTTACATGTCCGTCCTCGTCTGTCCTGTTTTTTGTATTGTCCTACGTATTACATACATATATATATATTTTATTCATATATACACACACATACACATATCATACACTACTCATGAGCACACATTACACATGAGACACACAGGCGACCTGAGCGACAGAAAGGTCGCTCAAGTTCACACCAGAAACACGCAGAACCACAACAACAACAACAACAACAACAACAACATCAACACAACAGCACAGCAACACACACACATATATATATACACATATACAGTCACGGCGACAGCAGCAACGACAACCGACCAAAAGAAGTCGGTTAGAGAGAGTGAAAAAGAAAAAAGGAAAACGGAAAAGAAAGGGCATGGGAAGGGAGTCGGGACAGGGGGTTCCCGAGAGAATTTCGAGGGGCTGGGGTGAAATTCGGTCCCAGGACGAAGAACGGGGCCGAACGATACCAAACACGAGGGGGGTAGACGCAGTGGCGGGTCGGGACCCAATTTTGGGTTCCGACATATGTTAGTATACGGGGTTTCGGCGGGCTCTCCCGCGCTAACGGCTGGGCGGAGCGACGCCCGCCGGGCATCGTTGAACTCGCCTTGGGAAGGCGATTCAAACGAGGGGTGTTTTCTCTACCTTATCGGCAGCGGTTAGGGGCACTAAAATCACACCTAATAAAGGGAGTGTCGGTAACGGTGGGGGCACGTTTTCGGCCGTCCCGGGTTAACGGGGCGCCGGACGGAGACCCGCCGGGCATCTTTGAAGATGTCTCGACGAGACGAATGCAGTGAGGGGCGTTTTGCCTACTTTTGGGTTGGGGTTAAATTTTCGGTTTTTTCTGTACCCATTTGTAGTTGGTATGCCAAACTGGGGGGGGCAGTTTTACGGTCATAACGGGCTAACGCGAAGTCGGACAAGGACCCGCCGGACATCGTTGCACTCGCCAGGAGCAGGCGAATAGAATGAGGGGTCGCATGAGCACATTTAGGGTCGGGGGTCAAATACGGAGTTGGTACAGAACAAGCGGAATTTTATGTTGAATTTCCGTGGTACGGTATAAAACAGGGAAATGAGTGATCTAGCGGCGGAGTGACTGGTCGGATCGAGACCCGAGTGGCCTCGCCAGATGCCTAGATGGGTGGATTACTTGGAAACACTCGTGCGTTCACTCACTGGTCCGATGGTAACCAGAAAAACCAATTGTTAATATGGTGGTCAAGCAATTTAGGCTTTAAAAGATGCTATAAAAAGGAAGGTTTTGGTATGGCGGGGCGGACACACAGACACAGCTAGTCACGAAGATCAAGCAGTACACATATATATATATATATATATGCATAACTATATTTCCGTATAAGCCTAGGTTAGGTCCACTCGGAACCATGGTCTCCAGCCGAACCTAGCGTAAGTATTGGCTGTTAATTGAATGTTTACCTGTTTGTCCTTAGAATATCTCAGGTGATCCTCCAGCAATTTGTGATGTTTTGGGCTCGTTCGAAAGCCCTAAAAATTCCCTACCGAAAAGTACTCGGGGCATTTTCGGCAAATCTGAACCGTTGAACGGTTACGGGCCGATAAACAGGCCCGAGGTCCGTTATTTCCGAATAGTCGGAAACTACCGTAACCCATTTGTTTCAGCTTACTTCTGTGACCATTAGGCTATAGTTTGTTCGAACCAGGTAAAATTGATAGTCCTGATTTTGATCACTTTCCGACCCCTTAAATTGTCAAAGGCCTCCTATTCCCGGACGGTCTCAATTTTGAAATTTCAATGGGGAACTAGGGAGAAGTAGTCGAGTTCCGTTCGGATCCCCTATCTCGTTGCCAGTTGGCTCTTTCCTATTCTCGTTGAAGTGTACCTTTGCCCTAGTGAGACTTCCGGAGTACCTGCGTGAGCTTGTCCGACATGATGCACAATTATAACAAAGCATACAATGGCATAGAAATAATGGCAAAACACATTCATGACAAAATGGATGTACCCAGAATAACAGTATTAACAAAGCAATCATCAACGACCATGGCACCCGTCAATACATGCAAACTTAGTTCCAGTAGATGTGTCTGGTTCTATTTAAGGCGCATTTAGGCCGTCCTGACGTCGAAATCCTGCAAAAATGCACGTAACGGGCCGGAACGGGCCTGTTACATCTCTTATATTTTTAAATGGAAATTTTCGGACTTAATTACTCGGGTTGGGAGCAATTTCCTCTGTTGTTCCTATAATGAAAATTTTCGCCTATAATGGGGTCTCCGACGACTAAGACCCTTTCAAAAAGGATCTTATTGTCGAAGTATCTTATTGACCATCGTTGGTCCTAGTCGCACATCGTGGTCCTGGCCTAATAACTTTTAAAGTTGGTTGCTTTTGGAAAGTTTCTCAAAATATGCTATTCGGTGCAAATTTGGCCACGTTTCCGCCGAATCCTCCTTAAGCCTGAAAAGTCCTCCTCTTATAATTTTTAGGGGGTGAAAAGGACTTTGCACTACGTTTTGAATGAATTTTCCGATTTTTCTAGTTGGTTTATCTCCTGATATCAGCCGCGGTGCCATGGTGCATATACATAAATACCCATATAAAGCGATCAAAATAGATTTACTACAGGTTATAAAATGCGACATACATATACATGACGGGTACATAATTAGGTAATCATAACTAAACCGTCTATTGCATCCTGATCAGGTTTACCGCAAGTGTTATCGAAGGTTCGTCGTGGCAAAATACAAAAACACAAAAAAAATATTTCCAAATAGTCAGCGGTCACACGGTCATGTCAGGATTTCATCCTCATTGTTTTAATCCCATTGGTTAGGTGCTAGGCTTTGTTGAGCCCATTTGTGGAAATGTCCGGTATAAGGTTCGGTAATGTGTGGCTCCACAATTTCGGCATTGTCCGTAATATTCTCCCACGCTCCCGACTCGTTCAGTTCGGGTGGGTAATCGGGCATCGATGACTTCTGCATCCTGTCGGGGAATTGCCATTTAATGTCCTGAAATATCTTGGTAAACTCGTCGTGCCACTCAACAGTATTGTCCTGTCCAATGTCCCAATGTGGAGAAGGCGGGGCAATAATTGCTCGGGCTCCATTACTGAGGAGATAGTCGAATGAGCATAAGTAACGGCGCACTCGACGCATAACCTTGCTAGGAGTATCCAGCAAACGACCTTCGTGTGGCTTCGATCGTAGGGCCGCTTTATAGCCACCAAGAATCATGATTGTCTTGGTTTGTGGCGTGGCGATGCACGTTGCCAGCCGAACGAGAAATTGCATGGTGGCTCCCGGCCATGCCAGGGCGAACCACCCTCTTGATGCGGCCATATTGACCAGGGGCGTTGCTAGTGAGTCGCCCAGGATCAATACAGTTGGCCAGGATGCGACGTTATGGCGGAGGAAGGTTCGAACTTCCTCTAACAAGCGACCCATAATATTGTGGCATGGTCGTGGTCGTTTGCCGAATTTGATGTCCTCCGGCCCTAGGCCGATTCCCCAAAACGAATCGGATCTATTTGCCTCGAGCAATTGGGCAAATCCGGTGGCTAGCAGGGCGTCCCTGAATCGAGGAATTTTGAATTTTTCCAGCAGCACCGTCCGCATGAGGTGAGGGAGTACTGGGCGGAGGCGCTCAGTTGTTTTTGAGTCTAGGAACTTTTGTTTGTTCCTACGGGAGATGGCTTTCACGTCTCGAGCTCCCAGTTTCAAGTCCGAAATGTCTTGTTTTGCTTGCTCCTCGTCGAACAAATACGTGACGAGGAGCTGGTATCCTTGCTCCGTCGAGGTATATTCGATGGGGTATTGGGTGACGGTTTGGCCTAACGGAGCCATGTTGGAGAGTTCTGGCCAGTGTGTACCTTTGGACAGGAACGTTTCAATCGGCGCACCATAATTGATAGTGTAATACGGCACTCGAGGTTGTGGAATTTGTTCCATGTCGTTGAGTCCTTTGAATTGGTTGTTCCTGCAATAGTACTCATCGCCATTAGTGGCGGCTCCTGAAGGAGTTTGGTGGCGGGAGCTCGAGTTTTCTGGGGTATTTCTTTAGTGATTTAAACGTTACAACCGTCGCTCGCGAGGCGGTTGTCTCGGAGGTCGGACCACTTCTAGTCCGATATCTTCGGGTTGTAGTTGTCTTTGTCCACTGTCTTCGTCGGGTTCCAAGTCCGGATGTGCGGATAACATGTCCTCGATGTCCTGTTCATCAAAGATGTCCCTAAAAGGTTCAAACATGTCGTGCCGTGCACGAGCACTACCAGATGGATAATCCATCGGCATAACAGGGTCACGATGTCGAGTCGGTGGAGCGAGGGGTATAGTCCGTCGAGCTGGTGTCGTAATTTTAGGTTCCAATCGTCGGGTGTCCAAACGTGGTATTACGACTCGGGCTTCTTCTCCGTATGGTATGTATTCTTCATACCAACGACAACGGTCCCTGGCTTGCCTATGTGGTTGTCGGCGAGTAGGTTGAGGGGGTTCTTCCCTCTCTTTAACCTCGGGCGCAGAGGGTCCCATCTCAGGAGACCCCTCGCTCTCCTCTGTTGGAGGATCGAGTTCAAAGTGGGGCCTTCGCCGGGGTCCCGGTAAAAGTTGACTAAGAGGTACCTCGTCCTCTTCGTCTTCCCAGCTAACTTGTGATTGGGCTCTAGCTGGGGTTTGTCGGCGTGGTTTGGCGCGTGATGGTCGAGTTAGAACTCCCTTGAGGGTGGAGGGAGCGCTACGCGGCGGCGCTCTTCCCTTCCTCCCGGTAGAGGAGCCTTTAGTTGATTCGCCAATGGTTGATATTGTCTCATTGTCCTTGTCTACAGTCCGTGGTCGTAATCGTTTCGGTCGACCGCCTTCCGAAGACTCGGAAGGTCGGCGTTGTTTACCAGTGCTTTGTTTACCTGCCTCTCTTTGTCGAGCTAGGCTCTCAATGAATTCTTCTACTATCCCGTCGGCTGCTATTTGGTCTTCCGATGGGATGTATTGTATGGGGGATCCCCTTAGGTACTCCATCAGCTCATTTGCATCTTGTATTTCTCCTCGGGCGCGCGCGGTTTCCTCTCTTTTCCTCCTTATTTCCTGCATCTCCCATTCCCATTGTGCTAGTTCATTTTGTCTTCGGGTGGTCCATCGACCAAAGGATGGTACCTGTGGATCTTTGGTTCCCCGTTCCTGCAAGGGTGATAATAGGGGTGGAATTATCCACCGTTGGGGCGGTGTCGGAAAATCGGCTGTTTCCGGTGAGGTGGTCTCCGAGCTTATAGATGATGCTTGTTCACTAGTCGGCGCGGGAACCTTAGTTGGTTTTCGTCGTGGTTTAGGTTTGGGTTTCGGTGTTGGCGCGGGTTCCAGTGGAGGTTGGCTGGTTGCTGGGACGGATTGTGCGGGTTGTGGCCTTGGAGGGGTGTGAAATGGTGTGAGCCATTCATCTGGAACGTAGTCCTCTATTGTGGCTTCGAATCCTTGCGGCATCAGGGGAGTGTGTGGAAGTGGTGTAGGTGGGGCGGAGTACGCCTGACGAGGTATAGAATATGGTTGTTCGTAAGACGCTGAATGTTCATAATAGGTGTAGTATGGTGTTACTGGCTGGTCTGATTCGGTCATTAGGCGTTGCGTCTGGGGGCTGCGAGATGTTTGAGTGGCGATTGCGGCTCGACGTTGGGCGGGCGTAAGGGGCGAAGTTTGGACAGCATGTTCGACTGCTGACGTTGGGGATGCCGCTTGTTCCGGAGTGTGAGGCGAGTCTTCGTCCGGGTCCTGTGAAGCGAGTAATTCCACAAGACCTAAGTCGTTTACATTGAATGGTCGCAGTGCGCGTCCGTTGTCAGAGCGTTTCACCCTTAGAGGCCTTGTAGCCTCGTCAGTCCGCGCGGCTCGTTCTTGTTCTTGTAGAGTTACTGGGGCGGTGTGTTGTCCATACTCAGGCGAGAAAGTACCTGGTGGTTTATCCAGTGCGTAAGGTAACTTAGCGGAGTCCTGGGTTGCGAGTTCCTGTGATATAGCGGGCCATTCGGTGTCCGGGGTTCTGTCAGGGTCACAGAGGGGAAGCCTATTTTGTTGCGGAGCTCCGGAGGAGTCTTGGGCTTGAATGGTCAGCTGTTCTACTGCGGCGCGGTGGATGTCTGCCTGGGCTTGCGTGTATTCTAAGTTAGGTTCTCCAATCTCGATGCTAGCGACGTCGGATGCACCATCAATCTCCTGGCGCAACCGATCTACTGCTTCTGGGTCTGCAGCCTGTAATTCCCTAGTGAAATATTTGTCAGCGAGGATAGTTTCTCCGGGTTCCTGTAGTGCAGCCTCAATATATGCGGGAGGGACTGCCTTAAGTAAATCAGCCATGTCGGGGAAACTGCTCAGCGGGCGATAGCATGGCTTGGTACGATTGATGTGGACCACATGATCGGACGCGTTAGGTTGTCCGGGGAGTTTAACGCAAATGCAGGGGAGCATTATTTTGGTAATCTGGTATGGTCCACACCATCGGCGTTCTAACTTGCGCGATAAGCCTGGGGTGGTATAGTATCGATAGACCCATACATGGTCATTAACGCGGTAGTCCGGGACCTTAATCTTGCGATTGTAATAGCGTTTTCTGTATTCCCGAGCGGATTGCATGGATCGATAGGCTCGATCCCTGATGGTGGCTAACCATCGTTGCACGTTGGCGCGATATGCTTCTGCTCCGGGGTAGCGTCCCCAATCAGTTTGCGTTTCAATTCCACCCGGTACTCGGGGTTGGAATCCGTGCATGAGCATGAATGGTGGATAGTGCGTGGAAGCGTGTACTGCTGAATTGTAGGACATGATGCAATACGGCAGGACTTCGTCCCATGTAGTATGGTCCTTTTCAGGTAATGCTACTCTTAGGAGGAATAGTAGTGTACGGTTAAAACGTTCGATTTCTCCATTTGCCTTCGGGTTGTAACTGAGCGTTTCGCGCTTAAATGTATGTAGTCTGGCGCACAGGGCTTCCATTACTTCTGAGACGAAACATCCGCCTCGGTCTGAGACTAACTCTTCTGGTGCGCCGTAGCGGCACACCACGTCTTCGACGAAAACCTTGGCTACACTCTTAGCGGTTTGGTCCGGTAACGCAGCGGCAATAACTAGTTTTGTGAATTGATCGATGAAGGCGATTACGTACCTATTTCCGTTTCGGGATAGCACCCGAGTGTCCAATATGTCGACGAACATGCGATGCATGGGCGCACTAGCTAACGGGTTCTCTCCGAGCGCGGCTCGAACATTTTGTGGTAGATTGCGTGACCGCTGGCAGAGTACACATCTCTTAACATATTCGTCTACGTCCTTACCCATGGTTTCCCAGTAGTAGAATTGTTTAAGTTTGCTTAGTAGTCGATCTCTACCTGGATGTCCACCAAATAATGTGTCGTGTTCGTGTTTAAGTATTTGTCGGATGAGCAATCTGGGTACGCATAATTTTGGTCTATGGTCGTTTGGCATGATGGGGTGTAAGTATAAAATAGCAGTGTCAGGGCAAAGTCGGTAATGGTGGGCCTCTAGTTTGAGGGCGGTCGCTGCCTTTTCATCGGCAGGCGACTGTCGTGTGTGTAAATACCACCAAATAGGACCAAATTGTTTATCTCGGCGTTGAATGTATGGTAGGTAATTGAGAAGGTTCCTCCCTTCGTATTGTTGAAAGTGTGGTAAGTATATGTGTTCTCCAGTGTCATAGACCTGTTCAGGGCGTTGTAATTGTATTCGTGGTCCACATGCGTAGGCAACCTTAATTAATGTGTCAAATTCTTCTACTTCGGGTAGTCCCCCATACCTCTGTCTAGCAGTTGTCGGTAGCGTCTGTGGTCTAGCGGGTTCAGGTGTACCAGCCGTAGCGCGAGTCGAGCTTTCACTTGCTGCGATAGGAGCGGGCGGTGTCGGCGCGGTCGGAGGTTCTTGGGGCTGCGGGGGTCTGGCGGGTGGTTCGGGTGCTGGAGAGGGTCCGTGGGTCGGTCCAACAGTGGGTTCTGGCGGTCCTGGGGCAGTCGTCCGTCTCCCGGGGATCTCAACTCCTTCAGGCCATGGGTCGTCTATGTCTCCACAGAAAATGAAACGTGTCGGATCCGGTAGGGGGTCATGATCGGATCCTCCGAACATACGATAGAAACGTTCTCTAACGTACTCGGGTGGTAGGGTAACAGGAGCGTCCGGTGGAAGTCCCAAGAGTTGTCGAGTAAGGCGCTTCCAAATTTCTTCGGTGGGAAATCGTCGGGGTGGTTTAGCTGGAGCTTTGCCTTTACCGCGATCCTGTCCTTTGACAGCTACGGCAACCATTCGAGGATGGTCCTGTTCGTCCTGTTCAGCTTCGTCCGACGAATAAGAAAATTCCACGTCATGTCGGGGATCGCGTGAAAGTCCGTCTGCGTTGGCATTTGCCTTGCCTGGTCGATATTCGATGTTAAAACCACCGAATTCCATCAGTAATTCGTTACGCCATTGGGCTAACCGCGAATTTCGCGGTGGTCTCTCGAACAGTGCCTTAAGTGGCTTATGGTCAGTTTCGACATGAAATTCGTGTCCAAGTAAGTAGTGTCGGAAGTGTAATGCAGCCCATCGAATTGCAAGAGCCTCAGTCTCTATGGCGGGGTATCGGCGTTGGTAATCCACGAGCGACTTGCTCGCGTAGGCGATAGGTAGTGTCCCTTTGTCGGTCTTTTGCGAAAGCACGGCTCCGAGGGCATATCCAGAAGCGTCTGTTTGGAGTATGAAGGGTTTAGAAAAGTCCGGGTATATGAGTAATGGTTCTTGTACCAATGCCTTACGCAATTTTCCGAATGCTTCTTCGCATTGCGGTGTCCACTTAAATTCACTATCCTTTCGTCGAAGTGCGTTGAGCGGTTCACAAATTTCAGAGTAGTGCGGTATGAATTTGTGATAGTATCCTACAAGTCCTAGAAAGCTTTGTAACTGTTTGAGGGTTTCCGGTCGTTTGTAATTGTCAATTGCAGCGGTTTTCTCGGGGTCGGGTTTAACTCCCTCTGAACTGATGATGTGTCCGAGATATTTTAATTGTTTCTGCCCAAATTGGCATTTCGAAGGTTTTAATTTAAGATTTGCCTTACGAAATCTGTCAAATACTGTTATTAAGTCTGCTAGGTGTTGTTCAAATGTGGGTGAAAAGACCAATATGTCATCTATGTAGATTAGGCATCGTTCCCATTCTAGACCCTTTAATATGATTGACATGCACCTTTGAAAGGCTCCTGGTGAAGAATTCAGTCCAAATGGCAGAACGTTGTACTCGTACTGTCCGTGAACAGTGACGAAGGAGGTCTTCTCCTTGGTCTCAGGGTCCAGTTCTAATTGCCAGAAACCTTTGTTAAGATCTAAACTGGACATGAATTTGGTGTTTCGGAGACATCCCAAGATGTCGTCTATACGGGGCAACGGATATAAATCTCGTTCCGCAACTACGTTGAGCTTACGGAAGTCGACACACAATCGTAATGTACCATCACTTTTGGTAACGTACACTATGGGAGAACCCCAAGGTGAATCTGATGGCGTTATGAGTCCTGCTTCTACCATATTGTTTAGTTCCTCACGCAAGGGCTCTCGTAATGAGTGTGCTAAACGATAGGGTACCTGTTTAATAGGTCTTGCGTCTCCGGTGACTATTCTGTGTTGGTGTACCCCGCATCTTCCTAGGTCGAATGGGTGCACACTAAATATGTCGGCGTTTTCAGAGATAGTCGTTTTCAATTGTTTGAGTTCGAACGGGTTAAGGGTCGTTTGTCCGAAGTCTATTTTGCTCAGGACTTGTATGGATCGCTCGGTGTCAATGGTCTTCTTCTGTTCACTTATAATTTGGACAACATTGTCTCGTGTAACTCCAATATTGTTGCATTGCTTGGTGCGTCTCGGAGGGTCAAGTTGTAACAGACGCTTGTTACTGTCGTATAAGAATTCGACCTCGTTGTCGTCAAGCATCTCAATATGTCCTATTGTCTGTCCAGCGTGTATAGCGACGGGAAAGTTCCCAAAGTTCATTAGAGCTATTGGTATCATGCGTTGGCCAGTGAGTACCAGAGAGTGGGCAATGGCAACGTCCCTAATGAAGGGGTCAGGCACAAATAAGGCTTGACCTGTCGGTGGTTGGGTGATTTCCGGGATGGCGTTGATAAATAATTCTGTGTTCGGTGGTACTTGAGTGTATTTCCTGGTTACGACATTGATAACTGGCGGTCGGTAGTCGCCTTGGTCGGCGAAAGGTGCCGAGCAATTCTCAGTCCCGTTAGATAGATCCAGACAGCGGTCTTTGAAGTTTATGGCGACATATGGTAGTAGTGCCATAAAGTCGGTGCCCAGAATACATTCGTACGGAGTGTCAGTTGTTACCTGAAAGTCACACGGTGTGCTTAACGATCCTATTGTGATCGGTGCTTTTACTACTCCGCTGATTGTCAATTCTTGTTGTGTAGCCGATACTATACGGGTAGTGGTCGTGTCGCGGGGAACTAGTCCTAATCGAGCGGCTAGGGCTTGGGACATGATTGAGACGTCAGCTCCGGTGTCGACTAGTGTCATTACTGGGGTACCAAGTATGGTTGCATTAATGAGTAGTGGGGTATTACCTGCATTCATCGTGTTTAATTGTCTAGTGAACACGCCTTGGCGAGGTCCACGACGTAAGTCGCGAGTAGGAGCGACAAATAGTTCATCGTCTTCGATGAAAACAAGTTCCTCCTCGGAAGAGTTACGTGATGTTAGTAGTCGGTTCGAACGACGTGGGGCACGGCTGGACGCTACGGACACGCGCGGCGTTCCCGAAGGCCCAACCGTGACCTCGGTCGGCGAAGTCCTGTCTGTATGAGGAAAGTCGTCTTCCTCGGGTGGGGCACTCGGTATTTGGGGTCTCGCTCTAGTCCATCGAATCACTTTTCTAGGCTTACTATCGGTCCTGATTAGTCGTCCACGACATGGGAACCATCGGGGAATGTAATATCCGTACTTAGGTGGGAGCTTGCATTTGGTCATAAAATAGATTAAACTGATCAGTCCCACAACGACGGTAATAAGGAAGTAGGGCAGGAATCCGGTGTACTCCACAGCGGGGAGATTAACCACCCTACGTACTTGATCTTTAGCTATCTGCGCAACCCGCAAATTTATAGCTTTGGCATTGTCAAGTGAGTCCCATGTCAAAGGTCTTAGTTTGATACCGGATAGCCGGTCAATAGTGATATTCGGTCCGAATTTTATTGTAATCTTTTCGGGTTTCAACATGCTAGTGAGCACTATTGATCCTATAACCAACTGAGTGTAGTTTCCGTGTGGAAACCATAGCACTCCATTCGGCGGTACTTTTATCGACTTACCCAAAGTAACGTGAGCTAGTTGTCTACGATTCGTCAGTATGACCTCAGGTTCACTAGTCCGAATCAATACTCCTTGTATAGTTGTGTGTACAGACGTGTCGTTGGTAAGTGGACCTATTAGCGAGCGGTTGCTGCATGTATGTTTAACGGTCTCAGGCACATGTTCGCCTGCGATTATCCATTCCAAACAATTGGTGCTATGATCGGTGATTAGCGCGTGCGGTTCGCAGAAAGCGATTCCTGGTCTCTGTTTGCATGCTCCTAAATTGAGTGATTCGAAGCGAATGTGCCCCAAGCGGGCGGCGTATTGAGGGAGCGGCAATCTCAGCTGCGTTAGCGTGGCAGGTGCGTTCCAGCCGGTGTTATAGATCCGAAAATACGGTCGGACGTCATTGCGCATTGGCAAGGGTAGTTGCAAAATGAATCCAAAGCGAAACGCTGTCAGGTCCACGCTCACAGGCATGACGCGACCAAACTGATAGGCGAGGCTAGGCTCGCGCATAAGGATAGTCTTGGAAATGCGTGGATCCATGGAAAATAACCGTCGTAGCATGACGACATCGATGACGGCAGGAGATAACTCGCCGTTCAACATGGACTCCATTATAGCTTGTACCGACGAGCGCATATTGGCTCGAAGGATGTGATCTATCAGCTGGTGATGTACATGTGCGATCTCTTTCTGATCGGCGCACCTAACCTGTTCGATCATAGAGACCA
>JASANE010009247.1:0-35592 GCA_030248225.1 Trileptium ribeirensis | reverse complement strand
TATGATGCAACAACCACTCAAACGTTTAGTGATGTTAGGACATGCACTAGTTCATCAACCACGATGCGGTGACTCTATGTTTGATATGACACAAGCACGCAAATGCGTTGAGCGCGTGTGAAATGAGATCTGAAAAGGAAAGTTTGTCAGCAAATGATATAGTCATCAGTTGAAAGTTCTAAATGTTAGGCATTAAAAAGTAATATTTGTATGACTGCTGTAGAGTGAAAACAATATTAGGATCAATTGTCGTAAAGTTTAGAAATCTCATTTTTTAATATCGACAGTGCAACTGCATTTCTTGTAATTAACTGTTTTACTCCATTTGCCGCAAACGTTGTGATCAATGAGGCAGTAACATTCATCGGCGTTCAAGATAAAGCAACTGATAAAGAATGACGGCAGTGTAAAAGTCACGTAGCTAACATGTCTAAATCCTTTGCGTGTTTCTTGCCTCATATCAAAAGATTATGGTCACGGACGGCATTGTGTCTGCTGAGCTAGCGCACGGCACTACCATCTCAAAATATTTTGAATGTTTGCTGCATCATATTAAAGGATTAGAATCACGGCATTGTGCCTACTGAGCTACCTCTCGTCCCTAACATCTCAAAAACTTATGAGTGTCTGTTGTGTCATATGAAATGATTAGAGTCACGGTATTATCCCTGCTGAACTAGCGCATGTTATAACATCTCGAAATCCTTTGAGTGTTTGTTGCATCATATCAAAGGACTAAAGTTACGGCATTGTGTCTGCTGAACTATCGCACGTCCCTAACATCTCTATATTTTTGAGTGCTTGCTGCATCAAAAGATCAGAGTCACGGCATTGTTCCTGTATGAATTAGCTCATGTCCCTAACATCTGAAAACTTTTGAGTGTTTCTTGTATCAAAAGACTGGAGTCACGGCATTGGGCCTGTTGAACTAGCGAACGTTATAACATCTCGAAATGTTTTGGGTGTTTGTTACATCATATCGAAGGATTAAAGTCACGGCACTGCGCTTGCTGACCTAGCGCACATTCCTAACATCTCGAAATTTTTTGAGCATTTGTTACATCATGTCAGAGGATTAGTGTCACGGCATTATGCCTGCTGAACTAACTCACATCACCTATATCTCAAAATATTTCCAGCGATTGTTGCATCATTTCAATGGATTAGAGTCAAGGCATTGTGCCAGCTGAACTAGATCACTTCACTAACATCTCAAAACCTTTCGAGTGTATGTTGCATCATATCAAAGCATTAGAGTCATGGCATTGCACCTGCTGAACTAGCTCACGTCCATAACATCTCAAAATCTTTTGTGTGTTTGTTGCATCATATCCAATCATTAGAGTCTCAAAATCTTTTAAGTGTTTGTTGCATCATATCAAAGCATTACAGTCGAAGGCGTTGCGTCTGCTGAACTAGCTCACGTCCCTAACATCTCACAATCTTTTGAGTTTTTATTGTATCATATCAAAAATTAGAGTCGCGGCATTGTGCCTGCAGAACTAGCGCACGTTATAACATCTCGAAATGTTTTGGGTGTTTGTTACATCATATCGAAGGATTAAAGTCACGGCACTGCGCTTGCTGACCTAGCGCACATCCCTAACATCTCAAAATTTTTTGAGCGTTTGTTACATCATGTCAGAGGATTAGTGTCACGGCATTATGGCTGCTGACCCAGATCACTTCACTAACATCTCAAAACCTTTTGAGTGTATGTTTCATCATATCAAAGCATTAGAGTCATGGCATTGCACCTGCTGAACTAGCTCACGTCCCTAACATCTCAAAATCTTTTGAGTGTTTATTGCATCATATCAAAAGTCAGAGTCGCGGCATTGTGCCTGCAAAACTAGCTAACGCCCCTAACGTATCGAAATCTTTTGTGTTTTTGTTGCATCATATCAAAGGATTAGAGTCACGGCATTGCGCCTGCTGAACCAGCTCACGTCCGTAACATCCCAAAATTATTTGAGTGTCTGTTGCACCACATCAAATGATTAGGGTCACGGCACTGTAGTAGCTGAGGAATACGCGCACCACCATAACATTTCAAAATATTTATAGTATTTGTTGCATCATATCAAAACATAGAGTCACCGCATCGTGGTTGATGAACTAGTGCATGCTCCTAACATCACTAAACGTTTGAGTGGTTGTTGCATCGTATCAAAGGATACATTTTCGTGACAATATAAATTAGTGAATATTTTGCTAATGAAACTTCATGTTTTCCGTTTCGTTCTATAATTAGTGCAATACGCCATTTTGAAAGAACTAACTCAATAAAACGCTCAATAATTAATTTAATAAATAATAAAGTTCTGAGACCGCTGAATGATTAGGTATACTCGCCTGTATGGCCTCCAAATCACCGACAGCCAAATATGGTCGTTTGTCAGCTTTTTCCGCATGCTCAAGTTGAACAAGTACGTTGCATTCGACGTGTCATTTGGATCCACAGCGGGCAACATCCGGTCAATGCGGCCATCGCCTTCCTCAACCGCCAGCCACTGATTTGCAATAAACAGAAACCTAAACAAATTTAAAGACGTTTTGGGCATCAAATCTACAAAAAACCAATTCGCTTAAATCACTCAAAATATTGTCAAGAACACTTTACAATAAGTAGGAGGTTTCATAAAAATGCATAACATAAACTTCTTTAAGTTTTCGCTGAGGAAATAAATATTCAGTGATTAATTTTGCTATAAAAGAATACTTAAATTCGCTATTCAGAGAATACCGAAATTTAAACGAATTCGTTCTCAACGATGAAGCAGTT
This sequence comes from Trileptium ribeirensis, assembly GCA_030248225.1. Lineage (NCBI taxonomy): Eukaryota > Metazoa > Nematoda > Enoplea > Enoplida > Thoracostomopsidae > Trileptium > Trileptium ribeirensis. The sequence continues at coordinate 32,807 of JASANE010009247.1, read as the reverse complement.
CAATATTTTCTCCTTCGTGGCTCCAGAGACCAAAAATTGTTGACAACCTTTATACACTTTTTAAAGCACTCACAAGACGCAATGCCAGTGCAGTAATCGGTTTTAAGTTTGTGGCAAACGTTAGCAAACTTCAGTTCAATGCAGCAGCTGATTAGATAAAGCTCAGCTAACAATTATGATAGTTGTAAAAATTTAGGTTGTATAACACTGTGTCTTCGAGCAAAGGCAGTTAAGAATTGCAAGTTTACAAGCTATATCACTTCAGAATATTGCGTAAACGAATGTCGCTTTCCGAACGAACGCGCGTAGCATCGATAGTTTCAGGCGGATACATTGTCTCACGATTGAAACGAACAAAAACTCAAAATCTATACAATTTGAGTGAGGTATGCTGTGATAGCTAAAGCTCTGGTGTCGGTTTAAGCAAAAAACAGTAGGACTAAATGTTTGTACAACAAAGAACAGCGAGGCGTTAAGCAGGTCATGCGATTTACTTATATTTTTTGTTCTAAGCTTGACTTGAATGAAGCACTGATATAGTTAGATACTGCATGAAATATATACAGCTAATCATAAAAAACAACGAAGCAAAGTTACAATTTTTATAAGCTTAATAGTAAGTAATCTATTTTCTTTAGTAAAATCGAAAAATATCGTTTAAGAGGAAAAAATTCACACTTTTGGTTGAGTTTTTAGCTTGTTTGACATATCAAACTATTAACCTTTATTCTTAATTTCTATTTTAAAAACGTATATTTTAGTGTAATATTGAAAAATATATCCATTTTATTAAATATATTTTATTATATAAATATATATGGATATAATTTGTATGTACAAAATATATCTATATATTAAATTTTCAATAGTTAATTTCACTTTTTCTTAATTTCGAGCACAGTTGTCTTAGCAAAGAATTCAAATTTCAGAAAAAAATTCATTGTTTAATATATTTTTTTCGATCTTCCCGAAATTTGTATATCTGTCAATGTGCCTTATTTCAGTTTTTGAGGAACACAATGGTAACGTTTGTTTTGAAAATGAAGACATTTACAATAACTATACAAGAAACATAGTTACTGCTAACTGTATAGATTAGTGTTCTATCAAACCGAAAAACTGGGAACGAATAGTATGTTGTTTCTTACTACTAAGAATATAATAAATTTTCGCTTTATGTTAGCGTTATTAATATTCCATCAGCGCAAGGCACTCGTTTCGTAAGTTTGCGACTTGAATAAGTTCCAAAAGATTGGTTGAATATAGAATAGCATTAAAATGTTGAACACCTTGTAATGCCACTTTAGTGTTACAGCCTACAGATTGTTTTAGAAAATAAAAATGACTTAAACTTAAGCTGTATCATCGCATATCTTCACTACAAATATGTTGTAATGCTTTACAAATCGGTTTATTAGCTTTCTCTAATGTGATCTAAATCGGCGGGCGCCAACACAACTAAGATATCAGTACAACCATTAGATGGCCACTGGTGACATTTGGAAAAGAAATATCCAAACTTCGCGTGTTCGATAGCGAAAATTTAATGTAAGTTTTAAAAGCACACAAGCATAGAGGTCATCGTGATTACGTGTTAATATTGGTTTTAATCTTTTTCTTGACTGCAGATGATCATTTTAAGATTTGAGGATTTCGATGAATTCTCCGTGGAGCAAAAAAATTGTAACAAAACCACATGCAGTGGTAACTAAAAACTAGTCCAAACATTTATCTGTACTGCTCATTTCTTGTATTCTTCCGAAGTAAACGCTGGTATTGTCACGATATAGCATAGCTAGAATGCTCAACCTCCTATGTTGCAGACTTTCTAAAGACATAAAAACTCTGGGTTGAAGGAAAAGCTTTCTAAAAACGAAGAGGGCTTTTCGAAGCGATTGACCTAATGTTAATTTGACAAACATGACATTTGGACAATTTGCGTTCACTGTAACAAATCGTATAGTCCATAAAATTAGACGCTGAAAAAGTTATCACAAATGATAAAAAAACAAGGTAACAGGCGGTGTGGTAAAATAAATGCACAGTTTTGAGTTCTATCTATAACGCCGCCAAATTTAGCTTTACGTTACCGTTCGTCAGTTTGAAGGTCCTGAACGATAACGTGTGATAAATGCCACGAAGCCGTACTTCCCTTGGCTGAATTGTCATGCCACAACCGAATGTAGCTCAGTGGGCCCAAATTGCCGCCAACGCTCATTACAAAGTTACAGATGGTGCCGGTTTGGAAATTCTAAAAATTTTTTAAATTGTTAAACGTGGGTAAACGTATAAAATTAAACGTTTTTTGAGCTGGAGCTTCAGTGGATTGTGTAAAACTCTCCATTTTTTAATATTCTGATGGATCACTACCTTAACAAATAGAAAATAATTTAAAACTCTGTAATAAAGGTTTAGTGTTTCCTACTTGATAAAAGACCTGGATACGATGCCATTCATTTCGCCTAAAATACTGCAGGTTCCGACGTTCATTATCTTTGTCAATTTTTGTTTTTGGTTGTAGAAGAGTTGAAGAATCACACTAAGCCTATTGTTTGTGGGTGGTCGCAGCATTTCAACATCCGGATTTTTTTAAACTTTGAGCTCTCTCAGAATTAAAAGGCTTCCACGAAATTGCTGGAAGCATGCAGTGACTTCCTTGGAACTGAAATCAGTAGGGTCGAATTAAAATGGATTGTTTCATGCCGACCTGTTCCACCGTGTGACTGAAATCGAAGGGTACAATAGTATTCTCAACAACCAACCATCAGCGATATGAAATGACATTCTTACTATAACGTAGTATATCCTGCAATTTTGTGTTCTATTGGGTGATTAAATTTTACTCAATGTTCTGTGTTGTTTTTGTATACACTTAGCTCGGTAAAGGAGCCGAGCTGGAAATTAATAAAGCTTGGCACGATTAATAACTTTTGAAAATTTCGGAAAATACTCCAATTTAATGTTCAAGCGAAAAAAAACTTTGCAGCCAAATCTCCGTCTAAATTTTCAATCAAAGAGTAGAATATCAAAATGGCGTTGTACGTTTGAACAAAAGTTTAATGGTGTGAATTGTTTACTAAAATTTATGCAAATAAATGGTTTCAATGTAAAAATATCTTAAAATGTGATCTCGCAAGACATATATGATTCAACTACATGATTAATATAACGTCCAGTTTTAGAGAAGTCTTAAGGTTTTCATAATTTGTTGCTACACGTCAAAGGAGAGAAATATACATCAAAAAAGTTTTAACGCGCCGTGACCAATCTCGTCTATATACAATATTATCGGAGAAGTAGTGGTTACCTTACAGATCAGCATCGTGGTCCAGATAACCTTATGAGGATTTTGGGTATCTAAGCCCGTCATTATTGCAAGACCGGTTTGATTTAATTAATTGAACCGTATGTTAAATACTACAAAATTTTCATAACATTGTCGCATAATCGATGTAGATTCTGCTGTGACAGTGCTAAAATGTTGAATATACACATTCCGCTGCAAACTGAGGTTGGAAAAGCACATGCTCAATATGGTAGTATATTATGGCCATCTGCCTTGACACATTAAAACCAAATTTGCCAAACCTTTTTATGTGATTGTCATAACTGAATTAGTTTTTAGGTTCCTAACAACTTTGCCCAGCTGAATGCATTTAGCATGTTATCACAAAGCACTGTTCGGAGTAGCATATTGTTAAAGATTGGTAGTTTGTGGCAATATCCAGCAGTTTACCTCAAGCAAGAGCTGGGCGAATGTAGCCGAACAGCGTGTAGATTACGGCGAAGGAATGAATAATTACGCGCAGGTGGCCGGATAGCGATCGACATAAAACCAACGTCTGTGATTTAATTCGTCTGATTTGGGAAAGAGCCAGGATAGACGTCAATTACTAGATAAAATCGAGTCTGCTATTCATTGTACATAATTATAATGAAAGTTCATGACTTAACGATCATATAACGAAAAATATGTCATCGCAGATACGTAGTTAAGATCTAAACTAGTACAACAGACCTGACGTTTTCCGTCGTCCAATTTCCGAACTCCCGTATCTGCACGTTCGCCAGTAACAACAATACTAACACGGCTCTTGGTTCCTGCGTTACGATGCAATGCTGAAATAATTGTCAGCTAGTTGTATTAATTTCGATAAATTTTGCTGGATTATTTTTTAAGCTACGGCGAAATTATATTCATCACATTTTCACTAAATCGAGCGAAAATTTCATTTATGATTCAAGATTTGATAAAATTGCAGCTAATTCTCTGTCGACAAAGTAGAATATATGCCCACACCATGCCGCAAAAGAATATCAGCTAAGTCGCTTAGTTTGATCCTATATGACTGTTCATACAGTGCTTTGTTTTCAAAAAGAAAAAAGAATTCTGACTATCATATAAAGATCACCAAATTGCAGCAAACTTAGAGCTTTTTAAACTGGAATAAATTACTTGAATACACCTGGTGTTTTGTGGCGACAAGCGTATTTTTAGGTTCAACTTGCCATTTCATCGATAAATCCAATATATATTAATGTCTTGACTCAAATATGATTTTTAGCAGCTACAAAACCATAACGTCTTCAGTTACCAAATGTAACCCGGCCAACATTGTTAGATATTCGGTGTTTGATTGTGGCAGAGTATATTAGGGCATGAACTCAGGTTTGTTTCACACTAACATAATGTCTATTTCAGTACACACACGAAACAGTATTTTAATTTCGGGAGCAAAATTTAAAGCTCCTCTTGCACAGTTTGATTTTAAGAATAAAAAATATAAAAACATTCTTAAGTTTGGCATCCTTTCATGGCTACGACTATTGTATATTTAACCAATGTTCGCACTCGATCTTTAAACCTTGATATTTTAAACATGGGATTTTATGCGAAAATTATGATAAATATATTTCATAAGACTTGAGTTTTAAAAGAGCAAACAAAGACCTATATTAGGCATTTGTCTGATTCTACAAGACTTTACGTCACTTACATGTATGAACTTGTATGAGATAGTGATAGCGATCAGTTGGCAGATTATCGGTCAGCGGAAGAGCGCTCCACTAAAAGTAAGTTAAATCGCTTCATGGGTTTTTGTTAGCAAGAATAATTTATTAAACTACACATATAGATGGCTTTAATCAGGCGGTAGACTAAATTTTTATCAAATATCAAATGCTAACTGGTTGCTATTTCTCGTTTTTTGCAACGGTGATTTTACATGAAATTGTACAAAAATATGCTTAATTTATGAAATGACGATTGAAAGCAAAAACTATAAACAACAATTACATTTACAAAACGCTATTCGTATTAGGGCAAGGATTTATCGAATTGGTGCAGGATAGAAGTTTAACAATATGAGGATGCCGTGCAGTTGTGGCACAGCATCATGATAAAGCGCAAAACCATGAGTTCCGCTAAATCAGGCGCTGGGTCCATTATTAGATCTGACACTTAGAGTTCCCACGGATTGATACGGTTGCTCTGCTTTAAAAAGTCTCAAATGTAATCCAGGACTAAGTTTTCCCGGTTCCTACGATCTGCAAGATATAATTACGAATCGTGTTTAATGGTCATTTTAACGTTTTTGACTAAGTTTGTGAAACATGAGCGTGTGATACGAATCTCACACTAAGATCACCACGTTATTTGCGAAAATGTAAAATTAGTTTAAAAATCTGCTTAATCTATAAACAAATAATTCTATTATATGTGATTATAAATTGTATACCAAAGCCAGCGGTTATCACAAAATCTGTCCTAATTAGAACAATAAATTACTATCGACATATACAAAATACAAATAGTTCTATGTTAAATTAATATACATCTGTATATAGCTAACATAGAAATGTGGTGAACAAAATTATGCTAACGTATGCTAATATCTACAACTTGTACATTAATACTATGCTAATGTCCAACTAATCAAGATTTACTAGGGTGCATTTCTATGTTTAGTGGTTACAAAAGTTTTACGTAAAGTTAATGTAAACGAACAGTCAATAATGATAACTAACCTTGTTCAAATCATATTTATCTCGACGTCTTGCCCAGATGATACCGACCACATAGAGCGCCAGTGTACAAATCACAAACGAAAAGACGGCCGCGTTTTCACCTGAAACGAAATCAATCTATTGCCGTAAACAAATATATATAATTTTTAAAAATAAAGATTAACTTTAGTCTGCTAATTATATGGGATCGAGCACAAACTCGAACGTTTCCTTTTCATTAATTTAAAATTCAAATTTATGTCCTAATGTTATGGAACGACTGTTTGGCCCATGTCAACTTTAGGGGCCGAAGTATAATGCATGCCATGCCGGTCTCGATATACTAAGGCTAAGCCTCAGTCTTAGCATAAGCTAAGATATATGAGCCATGTACTAAGCCTAAACTTAAGCCGGGTTCTGCCAAAAGTTTCAAGTTACAATTTTCTATTAGGATAAAACTTTCAACCTTTATCATTATTTTACCGTCTTAGTTTTATCTGTGAATATGATTATTGGTGCCTTGTAGCAGTTGTTAACATGAAAACTATCAGTTTTATCGCGTCATAAATTAAAATATATTACTCTATCGTCTTGATGAAACCTCACTTCGCATGTTCGTAACATCCCCTACATTACGCTATAAATATTACGATACTTATTCTTACACGTTAACATTAACTCGCGTGGTGAGCAGAAAAGGTGCGAGTGCAGCTAGTATGGGCTTCGTGGCTACTTCTAATTTCTAAGCTTGGTACGCCAGATATCAAAAAACGATAAAATAACGCAACAGTGTTACTCTAAAGGCTATTTTCTTGTCAATTTGGGTGATGATAAAGACGGAAACTTTTGAAATATATAAATGACCATATCCAATAAAAAGTTTTGGGATCTAGCTCTTCTCCATATTAGATAGAACCACAATTGATATAGTATTCAACATAGTAAACACCTATATATAGTTCTAATCTAGCACTACACAACTAAATTGCACATATATCCCGAATTTGGACAATGTTAGGACCAAATTTTTAGCAATTTGTCAACCCCGACGACTGTAGGTTCAAACAGGGAAATAAACATGTTTGATCGGTTAAATAAATTTATAAACCCATCGTTAAGCGAAACCCCACAAGCAGAAATGTTTGCAAATTGCAGTTTTTGGGGTAATTTTAAACCTTGGCTCATAGTTCGAAAATAGCAGCTCTGTCGAAAAATACATAAAAACAAAGTTCATTACTATAGATGAGAGAAATTATGTATGTTTTATCAGCCTGCTCCGTTTTTAATTTGATTTTGGGTCTCATTTTTGAACCGATGCCGCTGCCAGTTATAACCAAAATGTTGGGACCTATATAAACCCAAAACTGACGAAATCAAAGAGTCTTCAATCGGCTTTAACACAAATTGAGCAAGAAAACATTGCAGAAACGACCCATCGTTAAGCGAAACCCCACAAGCACAAATGTTTGGAAATTGCAGTTTTTGAGATAGTTTTAAACCTTGGCTCATAGCGCGAAAATAGCAGCTCTGTCAAAAAATACATAAAAACAAATTTCATTACTATAGATGACAGAAATTCTGTATGTTTCATCAGCCCGCTCCGCTTTTAATTTGATTTTGGGTCTCATTTTTGAACCGATGCCGCTGCCAGTTATAACCAAAATGTTGGGACCTATATAAACCCAAAACTGACAAAATCAAAGAGTCTTCAATCGGTTTTAACACAAATTGAGCAAGAAAACATTGCAAAAACGAAAACACAAAGGAATATACACAACTAAACATTATGCGGGTTGAATAAAACATGAGAAAATGCGTTAATCGAACGATCACTTACGGGTGGCACAGGCAGGCGAATAAACCACCCTTTTGCATAATTAACTGCTATATATTTGATAATCTTCGCTGGTGACGCTCGCTCTGTTACAGTTGTATGCTGATAAACACAGTCATTTAATGAGCATTTAAAACCGTTTTAAAATTATTATATAACTCGAAATCATGGACAATTTGAAAATAATAAAAACAATGTATAATCATAAATGATATAACATACTAACCAAGCTTTGCAAATTTCTGGAACACAGTGCTGAAATCGATTGTATTGGGTGGAACGTAGAAATCAGCGCCGAACATCGTCAGGTGAGTGCAGAGGCACTGTGTGCGACGCGGTGTGGTCAAAGCGCCGACCTGCAATAAACTTAGCAAATTTGAACTTTGCCATTTATGAAATCCGAATCGATTCAAATTTGAGAACTGTTTATAATTTTATTGGATTCTTCGCGGATATATACTGTTGGGATTACCAAATATAGAAACTTTCGGCACCACGAAATATCATGTAGCAAAGTCTTCGTATGAAAAATCTACCAATTTCGGTCATTCATAACAATATAAATAAACTGATAACTATCATTATTGTAGATCGCATGGGGTGGCAACGAGCCGTATTTGAAAACTCGGCTCTGTTGATTTACTGCTTCTCGAATAAAGGCTTTGCGCAGCTCGCTTTATTCAAATTATTCAAATACTATCTCATTACTGCTGGGCTAGCTTGCCCAAAATCTAAGCTGCTCTGCACGATAAATACACTTATTATAACCCACTACGAGCAGTATTCAGGGTTTTCGTAATTCAGTTTAGGTGATACAAATACTTGATGATAAATTTGGTCATAATTCTAACACAACATTAAGAAGTCGACATTTTCAGGATATTTTTAAATATGTTCATCGTGTTTCGTTTTAACATCTTCCGATTATATTCGAGTTTCTATATCTGCACCTTGTCCTATTTTTACATCCTAAATCTAAACTGTCTTTGTCGCTACTTTACGTTATGCACCCTCCAAAATATTAGTTGCAACTTGTGTACATGTAGAATTTCTTAACCCATTTTACTGAAGTTACTTTTAGTAAATGCGATTGAGATTCTACGTGTTTGTGATTATACATTTAATGAAGAGCTAAACATGGAGTACTGGCGTTATTGAAAGCATTAAAAACGTTTGTGAGGCCGATTTCGGAATACGGCTTTCAGTTTGATGGGCAAACGTTAACCATCGCTATTATGAAACAAGATTAGCCCTAATTTATTCGCCGAATACACTGCAAAAACGTTGAGCGAAATTTGGCTCAATGTGAACCACTTGGTGCCCGCTCGATTTGAACTAGGCCCCATGTGGCTCATAATTATCGACATTTAGCTTTCTTGCAAATTTTGCTCAATGTGAACCACCTCTTACCTCATTCGATTTGAGTCAGGCTTATGATGAATTATAATCATCTACAGTTGACTTACTGACCAAATTTGGCACAGTTCTTTTTAGAGTATATGCAAGAAATTAAACACCATGTCGGTTTGTCATATCCTGAAAACAAATACGATTTAATCTGGAAACATTTCAAAAATAGGTGCCTCTGAAGTGATTTTATCATGGCTTATATACATAATTATGCTTCCGTATACTACCCTACAGTTCAGCGAGCTCTGCCGGGTATCTAATAACGCTAGGCTTCGCGAACTATATTGTAAATCAGCGAAAGCGAGATTTCGTGCAAATTCTATGAGACTTTTTGTTAATATAATAAGAGATGTTTGGAACACAATCCACCTGAGTGGTTAGATGGCAGTTGTGTCAATAATGTATAGATATTTCGTAATTTTTTAAATGAAATTGACTTTTCGAAATATTTAGAATTTATAAAAGCATTGGTCAGACATTTAGTGGATAGTGATTCCTTTCTGACTTAATTGCTGAACCACTGCGAAAGAGGTTATTATCAAAATATAAAACAGTTCTGTTCTTGTGAAATATATGCAAGTTTCCGTTATAAAAGACCACCATATGAAAGTTTTGTCTATCCTGAGTGTATCTGCCAGCAACCGTTATAGGTGTTGCTGATGGTAACTTAACAGACTACACCATAAAATTTATATGGTGTCAGCAACACAATGCCGTTATTTGCACACCTTATATAATTTATTGTGGATGGCGTCTTTGAAACCGACAGTAATAAACGATAGGTAGATTTAGCCACTATACTTTAGTTGATTGTGTCTCATACACCATCTATTTGATTACACAGTGTCGCAATAAACCGTATACCACTAGATGGTGTGGTCTAGACCATTGGATTTGGGGACAAAACTTCCACATGGAGGTCCTTTATAACATAAACGCCGCAATATAGCTTGCCAATATCATTTGGCAATGATGTCAATATGTAAATATTTAAAAAATCCGATTTAAAAAAACAAAGTCTAACCTCACAGCCTTCGACACTCCATTTGGATTTACTTTCATCCCAGTACCGACATCCAGATGTGAAAATTCGAAACATGTACGACGTTTCCCAAAGGCCCAACAGCTCGGGATCAGTGGCGTTACCGATCGTATCATTAAATCGAAAACCTGCAATAAATAACGAACAAATTACAGATATTTCACTTCAAAACCGAAGGGGCGGATTAAATTTTCGGTAAAATTTTTGGGTATTCCAAAAAACCCATAAATCTGAAAATCTGTGGGTGTTTCGAAATTCAATGGAAACAGATAATTTCAATGCATCCAGAAATATCACCGAAATTACCTAGTTATTTGAAAATTTGTGGGTTTTAATGAAATGCACGCATCCAGACGATTTCCGGGTAGAGTCAGGATCCAGCAATTTTTTCGGAGTCAAAATTTATTCCACGTCTAGCTACAATCTGGACCATCTATAGTTCAATTACTTGTTTGGATTTTTTGTTTACATCACACTACGAGCAGGCACATTATCAGTGCTATCCCGAATATATTTTCTGAGAACCCTGCACTATGAAAATATGAAATGCAAGTTAATCCATAAGTATGTCATGAACATGCTGAGTATGTGATGTTTGTAGGATACTCACCAACGTATCGTCTAATCTCCTAAATCTCAGAAGCCGAATAATAAAATGATTGCAACAATGCTTGATTTCAGGTGGGACTATTTTTAATTGACTTTATATAATTTTACTTTATGTAACTTAACAACAATATTGTTTTTAATAGAGATATTTTGAGACTTACGGAACAAGCCTGACCCTGAATAATGCATTACGTCCAACCTATATTCTATTCTCAACCAAGTTTGCAGGTGGCGCTTAACGGCAGTTTAAGGCCATTTCAAATTTTCGCCACGGAAGTTAATCAAAGGGCATTTAAGGGGCCGTCTTCGAGACTGTAACAATAATCGTTGGCCTAAACTTATTTGCAACAACTAAAAACTACAATCGTTAGCCAAATATATGATGTCTAGAAACGGATAATATCCTGAAATAGTGTTGCCTTAAGAAGTGTTGGTATAAACCGAAAGTTACAAATAGTTACCCTTCGGAATGATGCCAATATAATAGATTCCATTTGAAGTCATTGTTTTCGGAAACATAAATGTATGGCTCAACTCAAAGCGTTCCGTTTCATTCACGAACGTTGTGTTGAATTCAGTGCTATGATATGGATCATCGGCGTCCGGCGCGAGCGGCAGCGTAACGTTATAATCGTAATCTGAAATAAAAATATACAAGTCTGCAACGCATCTCATATATATGAAAAGACCCAACTGGTGTCACTCGAATAAACTGTACTGCATAATGTCTACCTACCCAGGACGTAATGTGTCCTCTATCATAATGCCCAGTCAGTCCACAAACGGAAAGAGCTTTGGCATTTCAATGTCCGGGTTTACAAATTTTCAGTAAATTCTGGAGTCTGATTAAATACATTATATATTGTTGTTGTACCATATTAATACTTTAAAATGACATTTTAGCCAGATTGAAGCACTATGTAGTTGGCCAATTATTGACTAAAAGCAGCTTTTGACAACAAAATAAGTAAATAGGTTATCAGAGGTAAATAACGTATTTACTTTTCTTCGTATTATAATAGTAACAACTGAGAATGACAAGTGATAGTAAATGGTGATAGAGTGAATTTGTCACATTACTGTGATCATTTTTTGAAATGTGTGATTTGTGTAAGATCTTTATTCCAAGAAAAGTAGTAGCAACTCAAAACTTGTTTACTAATGTAGTTTATCCTAAGTAGGCTGAGTTACAAAACGAAATTTCAGCTTAACTATTGTACTCAGCCCCTGACACATTGTAGTTTCAATACTGTATATTAAGTCACTGCTGATTTTTATAAACGGCATTACAAGTATCATTCAGCTTTAAAGTATAATGAATAAAAATTTTATGTCAGCTCTTAGGTAAATTATATGTGTGTGACAGGAATAGAAATAAATTTTGCTGAAATTTTTATTAAAACTTGACATAAAAATAGGATACGGAGTGCAATGGAAAGATTAAAAAAGAGTGTAGACAATGCCTTGGAGCATCTTTTGATATTAAAACTTTTTATTTTGCTTTTCTTGTGTATAATTATGTGCGAGTGATACAGCTAAATTGGTTATCAAAACGATAAACGATTCCAGGTTTTAAAGGCATTTATTATCTTTAGTTTGAGGTGGGAAACACATACAGTAAAAGTCATTTTCACCACATGGCACATACACGAAAATCTTCAAAATAAAATTTTTTAAGGATATATGTAGTGAATATTATTCCATACGTATGTTGCAAGTAACAAGTTAATGTAAAAAATTCACAAAAAAATTGTTTTGTTGGGCCGAGTGTTTGCTGTAGAGATATAATGTTGTCAAAAGGACAGCCAAACCACATTCGGTTTCGATCCTTTCAACAATCGCCAAACAAACCCGACTTTTAATTGTTGCGTTATGATTGATACCAATTTATTTTCGCTAGCAGCGTGGTCTTTTGTTTAAATGATAAAAAGCCTAAATCCGACCTTTAATTGATGAGTTATGATTGATGCCAATTTATTTTCACTAGAAGAGTAGGCTTTGTTCAAATGATAGAAAGCCTAATGCGGCGTTCACGTTATAATGTCCCCAACGTTTGGAACCTATGTACCCCACACAGTGTCAGACACACTGTTGACAACAGGGTGTCTTAGACACCCCCATGTTTTTAATAAATTTTTTCAACGGTAGCTAGTTACGCGTATTACCGCTTACCGACAGTGTCAGGCACACTGTGTCTTCTGGCAGTTTTATTGACAGTGTTCGGAATTATTTGAGCAATGTTCATATGGGCTAGATACAAATATGGAGAATTTAGGAAAAACTCCACAGGACAGTTGACTAATAAACCGCATTAGCTACAGACGGTGTCCGTTATAGTTAATTCGCGCCAAATCGGTAGCTAAGGGTGTGTACGACACTGTCAAGAAAAATGTAGTAGCTATGGGTGTGTCGTACACCCTCGGCATTTGATATACAGTATGGGTGTCACCCTGACTGTATATACGGTAGGGTCGCGACTACAGGGGGTCAAAAGTTCCAAACAGCGGGGACATTATAACGTGAACGCCGCATAAACCACGGGTGTTAGTTGAGAATAAGTGAATGAATGATTTATAAGTTACACACGCTGGTAGTGACAGGTTTATATGTAATTATAGTGAGACATATCAAATGTTCGACACAGTAGTAGATCACACGATTGCTAACTATTAGGTAGCTTAAGCATCTTTGCGTTTACTTAGAGATACATGCAACCAACCGCTATTTACGTCTTTTTCAATAATTTTGCAGCCAATTTTTGGACAAGTATTTCAGAAAGCTTAGATACACAGAATTACATGTACTAACTGCACCTGGTATAATAAACTGTTTCGAAAAGCTAATACGAAGAAGTTATTTCCTCAGAAAAATATAATACACCAAAATATGTGATGCTACGTAGCAGAAAATCGAAATAAACAAGATAGATCATTCTACCCATGACGTCACTTTTCGAACACGAAATGTCGTGGTAAAAAAGCATGTACAGCAAATTTAATTAAACACAGCAATTCTCTGAAAAGAAACCTTAATAATAAATTTTTGTGGTTTAATAAACACCGGCTTATTAATAAAATACCGCCGTTTCTGCGTAACTGCACCAGTAACTAACCAATTTCTTCATCAGACGTTTCCAAAATCCAATTTAGTTGTTTTGGGTTGAAACTTATAACAGACAGACCGACTTTTGCAAAGGCTTTCACAGCTACCTCAGCTATAGTGTTAATTCACAGCATTATATCACGCAGCTTTTTCACATGACAAAAGGGTAGCCAAAACCGCTACTTTAACCTAAATTTTAGGTATGATAATATGGCCATAAATATTTTAACAAATCCTTGCCATTAGAAAATTTTCGAAGAGGCAATAATTAGCCACAATTTATAGCTGGAAATCGCCTCAACATTAAATTATATACTAACACAACGGCGACAGCGTCTCACCTTCCAACGACGGATATTGACCTTTTTTCACAAATATTTCAAATTCGTCACTTGGATCATCAGCAATCAAGGTCATGTGAACCGATGAGTCGTTGAATGCAACCTGAAGCCAATAATACACGGGTTGCAGCGAAAAATTCTTATTGGTTCAACAAAATACTTAGAAAATATTTCAGTCATTTTACACACTTAACGTTTTGCTCATATTTGGGTTTATTTGCCATTATTTTGTAATTTTAATTGCAACACAACTCATATATTTAAAGCTATACGTTGAAACGCTTGAACACACGATTTGATATATTATAAATCAGTTGCACCGTATCCATTCAAGGATTTGTGGGAACGGTTGCGTTATACTCTCTCTAACACACTCAGTTGAACTCGTCACAACCGTGCGTACAAATCCATGAATGTACCTTGGCTATACTACAGCTATTACTTAAAGATTTCATGCCGAGCAGAGTACAAAACTAAGTGTTTTGCTTAGTTTTAAACCAATAAATATTGTAAGATTCATGTGTAAAAGCTAAATCCCAAATAACCGTTAGCATAATTTTCAAATGATCTCAGCTAATTGCCTAGGTTTTACGTATGCGAGTTTACTGTTTGTTGCCGCGATATGGATAATGGCTGGTAATATGGTAACCTGTATTGTCCTCATAATTCAATCATAAATTTGTGGTATTAATCGCTGTTATTTGTAAAAACATTTACGAAAAAAATTTTTCGATTAGTCGCATTAAGTGCTTTAATTTGAGGTTACTGCTCTAATAACACTAACCACTAAAATGAGATCTTAATAACGCGAACGACTGCTATGAGACCTGTTTTTAAACGTGTACCAGTAACATATAGCGTTACTAATATGTTGCGTTGAGACCGCTGCGTTTGACGCTATTGTGTGTAAACATTGGTTAGATAGATAAACCCAGAAGATCTGCCGATTATAGCCCGAAAATATTGTACACCCTTATTTCGCAGCCATATCTGAAATCAACAGTGACACAGGACCAACATAAGCACAGTGAAAACGAAAATTTTGGATGATGTTAGAAATATATCTATGATATTATATGCAGATTATTGGTAGAACCACTGTCAAAATTTAAGCCAAACACAGCCAATAATATTTTAGCTATAGTAACAACAGCAATATAAACGCGATTTCGACATAAAAGTGTTTATTTTTGCTTTTTGTTCGTTGCTAAAGATGCTACCGGTTAGATAGGCATGCGATCCCAAAATCTCAGGTAACCTGTATTCGAAAGTTTTTTTATCAAGTCACTTTACTTGTTGCGATGTCACAGAAGAGAACAACAAAACTCGACTTGATTTTGAGTTAAAACTGGAAGCTGATTAGTCCTTGCTTTCATGGCTAACACTAATATTGGTCAGGGTTAATCGATGTATATGTTAAAAAATAGGGATATCCGTCCATCCGTTCATGAGCTGTGGTCGTTGTTGAACTTATCTTCATTACTGGATTAGCCATGAAACAGGATGATCTATTTTTAGCAGAAAAATTTACAATTATTTGTCAGTAATTTGGAGTGTTTTAATATGAATCTTACTTCTCTCACAATCAGTACATGATTCCTAGGTGATATCAACCTTACCAACTTGGAAAAATATGAGGATGTTTCCGTTTTTGAGTTCAGAATTTAGAGAGGTAAAACCTTATGTTGCTGGATTAAAAATTGGTATTACATAGGATGAATTCAACGGTAATAACAATTTAATTTACCTTCAATATTAACACCAATAACTACAAATATTAGTTATTCCCGCTTTGCGGCGAGACTGATGAAAAGAGGAAGCCTTGTAATATGTAAACGTTTTAATAGTTTTTTATCGATTGAACACAAAAGTAATATTCGATGATTAGACTGTCAATGGTTTTGTAAAGTTCAGTGTTAAAGCTACATTAGACAGTTAACCTTATTGCAGTGCAAATATGCATTAAAGTTGCTTCAATAAATCATTCCGTAAGGAATTTCTCTTCGCTTTACAAATAATAAGTAGCGACTTAATTTGTTTAAGAAATCATTTTCTATTATCGCGAAATATCCAGTAACAGTGTTAAAAAATAAATTTACGGGCTAAATATTTTATATATTTCATTACAATCCGCGTAGTAACGTAACATTGAAGAAATATTAATATTCTAGAATGCCTTAAATGCTTGATTGCAGTGGTTTTGAGAAATGTTTGCAAACAAAACCCTTGACGAAGTTCCTAGTTACAGAAACTGTGCAGAGGCTACACCAGTTGAACTTACTCTGTAAAAATGATTCCAACTTTTGATATATTATTAAATCACATTTATTTGAAAATTGTAGACATTTCTCTCAACTGTTGTGCATTTATCTGTGAACGCTGTACTAATAGATAAATTATGCAAGGTTAGAAAACTAAACTTGTTGCTTTTGAAGTTTTATTGAAAGAACCCAATCACTAGTCAGAAGGTGAAAGATCCTTATACGAGCCTTGGTCAATTCTGAGATTATGTCAGGGACTACCGCCACACCCCCTCCTCCTTTTAAGGCCTTCCAAATCATCGAAAATCAAGTTACAGCTTTGTATTTCTTCCTCAAATAGATCAAGATCTTGCGACTGCTAGTCTGCTACGAATAATTCATGCCAAATAAAAACAAACTTTAATCGGGTGAAAATTCATATGAGCGGCAGTTGGATGAAACAGAAAATGTTTCATTGTCGGAACTCCATGCTTGGTTTCGATAAACATTGATATCGGCTGTGAAGAGCGATCAACGCGGACTTCGTCGCCATCACGATCCTCAAATTTCAAGCTAAAAATAAACAATATGTAAGCAAAAACGAAAGAATATAAATTGCACAATGCACAGAGAACTTGTTATTATGATAGTTTGCATTTCCACACGTCGATTCAATCATAAGGATCGGAACAAGACTAACAACAGTTGGAATAAAAAATTACATTCAGCGTTGTACTTTATCACTGTTTGGAGTGATACAAATCCTATCAAGTGGTGTCATGTTACATATGGTATCATGTAGGATAATATTAATTTGTTTAGCAGTTTGATACGGTAGCGTCAAATATCTTAACAGTAGAATGAGCGCGAAATGTTTTATAAATTACAGTTCTTGTCAAACTTTTATGTTGATAGAGCTTATTTGTTTGATGTTTTCTACCGATCATTTTGCATAGAACCGCATTATTAGGGCGCCATAAAACAGAGTCACAGTATCAGTTTAAGTCAAATATATTGTTTACGGCTTCTATATTTTCCAGATTCTTCAACCATCCAGCTTTAATGTCAATCGCGATAGCAACATTTCGTGTCTTTCGATGTATGACAGCTGAGAACAGTGTATCTTAGAAACCAGGTAAACGAACGTTTTACCTGACAACTGGCGATTGAATAACCCGCGATCCTTCGTCCCATCCCATCGGATTTGAGTCAGAGACGACAAATTTTGTAGTCATTGACTTGCCATTGCCCTTCACAACACCTTAAACAATAAATTAATACAGAAATTTTCGGATGAAAATTACACTTTAAATTTAAACCGAAATTCTCATTGTTTCTAGAATGAGAGCAAGACTGCTTTATGTAATTGTAATTTAGTTGTGCTTTGCTGCAAAAAATTAACCAGCATTTCTGTAAACTTGACGTATTTGTCGTTGAGTTATGCACCCTAAGATTCTGGTTTTAGCTTTAGTGGATGACATTTTGAAAGAGGTGCTTACAATTCTAAATTGTGTGTATCTTTGTCACGTAATAAGCAGCATGGATTCGCCATTACAGCTTTGAAAAATTAGGCTGAAGCATTTGAGTTGACCTAATATACACTCATTGCAAGAAACTTCTTTTATTCCAAACTAGCGTCAGTATATCGTATCAATGCAATAAGACGTCATGAAGCAGTCTAAATAAAAATTTTGTTTTTATAACGCAGTAATATAAGGCTTAAGGCCCTCAAACTAGATACAAATTTTTCAATATATACTTTTCTCTATTTCTACGATGAAACCATTTTTTTGGTTATTCCATGTTACATAACATGCAAATTTCGAAGTATTTGTTGCAACATTTGTATCTCTGGAACAACTGAACAAATTTTACTGAACTTACTTTTAGATTACGAAGCATTTGTTGCAACATTTGTATCTCTGGAACAACTGAACAAATTTTACTGAACTTACTTTCAGTAAATGCTATTGTGTTTCGTCGTATATTTAACCATACATTTTACTGTATGTACCCCGTTCGGTTAATATCAACTCATTATTTCAATCTAAAATTCTGTTTACAATATGATTCAATTTTGTGTAACAACGCTTGAACAGAATTGAACTCAAGAGGAAATGTTTAACGCTTGATATTATAATATACGAGAAAACATTATTAAGTGTCATTTTTAGACTTTTTCGTTTTTACGTCTTGCCTAGCATTGTCAAACTAGTCTGAAATATCAGTTAATTTCAGTTCTACCCCGGTGATACTCGTAACTCTTATCCCACAGTTGATATAAAATTGTTGTCGATTGTAAATTAAGGTTAACCAATATATTTAGCGCTTTTTGCTAATATCCAACATCCGTATGTCATTAAGCGTTGAAACAAAGTTCCTAAACCCATAACAAATGTGTTGTAGGAAAATATGTACATATTTTAGTGTTTTATAGCCGTTGTCATTGAAATAAGGATAAAAATGTTGCTTACAGTAGCATTCGAATTCGGCAAGTGGCCACCGTGCAAAATGTCATAATGCTCAAAATCAGAATGTGTATATATGTATATATTGTATAGTATATGTATGTGTATAGAGTTAACTAATATGCATATGTTTCAGAAATGTAATTTTTTGACAGTTGCACATTCCACTTTAATTTAACTAAAACAACACAAGTCCGGATTTTCGGATTGTCATGTAGCTAGTTTTCACGTTTTTTTATTAAGTAGAGGATGTTACGGTTAAAATCATATCATCTTTATGCAATCCTATATTTGTCTGTTGGTAATTAAGATTTATTCGCTAGTTGACGCTTTACATTTTGTTTTGTAAACAGATTACTTGACTATGAATTAAATGAATTGTCATTTTCGAACCTAACATAACAAATTGCTAACAAAACTATCAACTAATGTCGTTTGAAAAAATTGAGGTTATATTTTTGATATATCAACTGTTTATAAAGGGTGTACAAAAGTCTGAAAAAGAAAATATTTTTGTAAAAATGATCAGTAAATTTTATACCTGGAGGTACGTTGATCGCCGCTTTATCATTCTTCACTTCAGTTGCATTTTTACCGACGCTGTCGCCATCGGTGAGCGATACCTAAATCAACATTTCAGCCTGTCAAAACTAAAGCTACGATTATATGAAATATTTTAGAGGTGTACCTGATTTTTTTACGATATACAGTTATCGTTTGCGGAAACTCATAAACATCTTTCAACAACTATATTCGAAAACGTAACACTTCAAAGACATAATAATTCAATTATTATGTCTTACCAAATATTCTATAAGCGTCTAAAACAATTGTCTTATGTCTACTTTTGGCCCGACATAACTTGGCCTCGACAAGCTATAACTGCAAAGTTCTTTGCCTCAAAGTTGCCTCAACTGTTACATCAGTATATACCTTATCAGTAGGATACTAACGCTAGTCTTAAACACAAGCTTCGATTCCAATTACCAAAGGTCATTCTCTTTTTATGTCAAAGGAACTCAGATATTTCTACCCTCATACTCATCGTTTATTGAGTGCAGATATTGTCAAACAGGTATAAGTTTAGAAACAAGCATAAGAAAAGGTTGTGAACATATTACATGGTTCTATTTACATTCTCGTCTAGATATAGGAAGCAGCTGATATCTGTTCTTAACTAGGCCTATTGTATGTGGACTATGGCCTAAACATAGGCATTGATGAAACGACTACCGCAGATGTGTTCAGTACATCAAGATATGTCCCAGAAAATCGAAAGCATTGTCGAATTTTATTTATTCTGAACAACCATCTGCAGATTAGTAGTCATAAGAGCGACCAACCTGAAGTTCGAGATCACTGGTTTTCACCGATTTCGGTTGACCGGTTTCTTGAGTTTGTTTGCCGCATCGAGTTACAACTGAATTGGCAATTGAGTCTGTTGCACTTAGCGATCGAGCTGCGACAACGGACTTCTAAAAATAGTATTCATTGAGCAAAACCGCTTCAGTATTAACAGATAGTTGGAGAGTTTGAACGATTACAGAAATTGGCTCTAAAACATAGTCCTTTTGTATTGACAACAGCAAAATTTAAGCCTAGTAATAATGTAGCACCTTTTTAGAACACTAAGAGCATATGTTCTGCTTTCGATTTACATATTCTTCCAGAAGAAGTATTCGCCCACTCCTAAGAACAGTAATGACTTTGGTGTCCGGAAACCCTTAGCGCAACAGTGTAATAGGCATTGATATTCCGAGCCCCCAATAGAAGTGTTGATACCGGTGGCAGTGGCCCTCAATCGAACAGTATAAAAATATTTTCGTTTTCTGCAGCGGACATGAACCTCATTGATGAATGAGGCTCCCGTTGTAGGTTTGGGAATTATGTCCGCCGCACGGCATCTATCAGAGATTAAATTCAAATGTTAAACTGATTACGGAAGTATTGGTTTAAACGCAGTATCAAGAAGTGCTCAGAAGTATTTTCCATAATTTGCAAGCATGATAACAGTGCTTTTGTTTTGGGAAATTTACTGCAATCCTGTTCGCGAAACAGGCCATGCGGTAAAGTTATTTCATTTTTAATATGACTGACCTTCTACGGTGATAGTTTTAAGATACGGTTGGACAAATACCAAACACTTGTCTCGCGCCATACTCGTAAGCGGATTTCAGCGGTTGGGTTTAACCATCATCATTACAATACATTGTAACACATCTTACGCTTAAGCTCAAATAAGGCACCATCTGACAGCGGTGTTAAAAATGGCTTGTTAAGTGTACTAACTAGTTAATTAAGTCATGAGTGTATAAGCGAAGGGGTCGGGAAAAGTGTGTCACTTCCCCGCATTTTGATGTGATGCCGCGTTGAATGATAATACCATTTTTGATCTTAACCTCTCATTCCGGAAGCCAAAACACAATGATTCTACTTTTACGGTATGTAGCTTCTAGCCTTCGCCAGTTTCGTAGATGGTATAGAACACCTTTAGTTTTGTGGTTCTTGTCGGCTGGAAAAACTATGATCCGAACTACTGTCCACAAAGTTGACGAAGTCAGGGTATTCAGGCCACCGCTACAAATATGAATCAGCGTCAAAGCTACTATTCACTTGTGAGAAAACTAAATCTAGTAACCCTTTTCTTCAACTGCGTGTCCCAAATGGGCTGCAATTTAAGTCGTTCTTCGGGCAAAAAGAATCCATCGTAGCGGTCTTTTTCGAAACTTTTGATAATTTCGGCTTGCGTTTTGGGCTTTTCGTCTACGTCACGTGATGCCGGATCCGTGTCTTTGTTGGCATCGATTCCTTTCTTTATCATGGACCCCATTGACGACAGCAGGTCTTAAATACGAGTCTTATAAGAGTTCATATTAGATGTTTCTCTAAAAGCACGCTCTCGCTAAATCTTGAGCATCAGCAAGTTACGTTGTTTCTTGTGGGTAACATTTGCCATTTCCAATGCTTAACATCGTTTGTGACATCCCAAAAAAGTTTATTCCTAGGCGTCACTTTATCCGTTTATAATTTTACACAACGCATAAAATGGTGACAGGTACTCAAATATGGGATCGATTTAAGTTCAAGAACGGGTTATCACAATGCGAGAACCATTAACTTGCGTCCAGGTCCCAATACCAGCAAGTACCACTTCGTTCTTTTATACGCGCTATTAATATCCTTACTTTTCGAGTACGGACACAGACGGCCCAGACGAAGTTATGGCTAAGATGCTCGATATCAATTTGACAAGCCGTATATATAAAACGTATGATTTCCTGGATTTGGAAGCATATACATTTGCTAAGAAATACAACATGTTTTGATATATTCAATATTTCAGTACTTAGTTATGTTTTGAATGTAAATTTTCATTTCATTAGAAACGCCTAATTATGCTTTTGTATTAGAACCTGTCCTTGCAATGTGTTTTTGAGGTGATAAGACGTAAGTGTGAGTGATCTAGATTGTACGCGCAGTTAAAAAGGTATAATATCAATTCAGTATAATATTAAGGCTAATGAAACCTGGGGCAGCACAGTTCATATTAAAACCCTTCAGCGCCCACTGTCCTCATATGAGACCTGCGCACATTACGAACTTACCTGTTAATGGAGTTAGTTGTATGGCGTCTATTTGAACGTGCGTTTTTATTCGCTCGCCTGGCGAAGTTCTTATGGAACAGTGAGCAGTTCTTAGGTAACTCAGTGGTGTGGTGTGTGTACGCGGTTTGCAACAAAGTAATTTGAGTTCTATTCATGCGACCATATCGCATTAAACAAGCATTGAGCGATACTTAAGTTCGGCGTTAAAGGTTTCCTTTCGACCACTTCTTACAGTTTTTATAACTATGTTGCCAGCGTAGAATTGAAAGCGCTCGTACAAACAACAGATTTTTATTTATGTTAGATGTAGCCGCTGATGACAGCAAACTATCGGTATTGTTTATTATTTATGTAATTTTTGCTTATCATTACTAAATATTTGTCTTGCTAAATTTGTATTGTTGGACGGGATTTAAGTTCAAAACACATGAATCACAGCGCTTAAACAGCGGTATCCTTGTGCACTTTTCTTCGTAAGTCATTTCTTAGTCATTTCTATTTTAATATTGCATTACAATTCTGAATTGTACCAACCAACATTTTACCAAATTCGTCTTCTTGACGCAAATTACAGGAGAGTAAATTTCTGTCACCGGCATTGCTCTCTGCTTCATTACTAATGTTCTTGAATAGCATATTTTATGTTGACTGCATGCACGAGCAAAAACCACAAAAAGTAATGTATAGCTCCTGCAGTATGCACTGAATATGTTGCTCACTCACTGCATTACAATTCTTGTAGTAATACCGCCATTTGGCAAAATTCGTCGTCTTGACGCAAATTACAGGTGAGTAAATTTCTGTGTCCGGCATTGCACTCTGCTTCATTGCTGCTGTTCCTGGATACCATATTTTCTATTGACTGCATGCACGAGCTAAACCACAAAAGGCAACGTATAGATCCTACAGCTATGCACAAAATATGTTGCTTTACTCACCTGCAGCAATGTTCATCGCAGCCTTGTCGGTTGATTTGAGGCGATTCATTTTGTTGGCCATCGAGTCGCAACTGTTGGCGGCTTTTTCCTCAAATTTCAATTTCAACGTTCTAATGTTTGCCGGTATTAGCTAAGGAAAACAATTTAGGGTTGGCGTTTGCAGAATAAATCTTTTTTTTAATAATGTCCTACAAAATCATAGTATAGACACGGTATTTAGCAGTAAAACGAATTCATGTTCCCACAGGTTTCCCATTATAGACCTCTACTGCAAGGTCTAAAACTGCACGCGTGACAGTATGATTGGACAGTTTTAAATCAATTCCGCTTTGAATTTCACGCGCTAATCATCCAGGGTATCACGGAAATCCTAAAACCCATTATTCTGTGTATATATACCAAAAGCCGTGCAAAAACAACGTTTCAGTGGGGCGTCCAGAATACTTTTGGTACCTAGCTACAGCGGGCAATATCTTACTTATGCCAGGTAGTCAAACCGAGCAGTTGTCGAAAGAAAATAAATAGTTGCAATAAGAATATGAAGAAAAATTTTATATTTACAAACCTCCTGACCTATGCTAACCATTGGCACCGACATGTTTGGAAATTTGTTAAATTCACAAATATTTTCGCTTTTCTGAAGCTAACAGGAAATTTTTTCCTTGACACTGAAAATTTTCAAAATTTTTATTCTTGCAAATGTATAAGTTTATATACCATGCTAACCAAAGTGATGAGAAAAGTTTGATTATAGCAATATTAAGGCTTATTTTATTAGTTATAAATAGCTTATAAATTGTGAACACAGAAATCAGATCAAGCAGTTTTTGTCAATTCGGTTTAACGAAAAACGTTTTTAAAATTTTTCGGGAAAAAAATTAAAAATGAGAAAAACTTCTTAAAATATTTAAAATTACCAGTGGGGTTCACTATGATCGCAAATATAACCATCTCCGTTTTGTAACCTTTTTAAGCGGTGTTTGGGGAATAAAATGAAAAGATTCATACTGAGTATGTATAGATTATTTTAATCATAAGCTGGGATCACACGGTAATTTTTGTTAAAAATTTGAGCTCAGATTTTGAACAAATTTTGGTCAAATTTTAAGCTCAAAGTTTGTTCAAAATTTTTAAACATTTTTTGTAATTTTGGCGAATTCAGACGAGTGAACACCGTTCAAACTTTTGTAGTGTAATTCGTAAGACAATCAGGATTTGAAAATTTTGAGTTCAAAATTTGAATTCAAATTTTCAATCATGGCGATTTGCCATATTTTTTCATTGCAAATTAAAGTAAAATTTTGATCAAATTTGCAGCTCAAATTTTGCTCAAAATTTGACCAAAAATTTTACATATAAACGCAGATTTACTTTGCTTTCTAAAATGCTAACCACATTCTAAATCCAAAGTAATTCTTACCAGCTTTACGGGACGACAGCAGTGTACACTATTTTTTTTGAAAAAATGTCCTTGTGTGTCGAAGTTGCGATGTTACACCGATACAACTGTGGACAATAGACAGCTTGAAAACAGTGCATTTACTTATCTTGAAGGAGTACATGTATCCTGAAATCGTGTGATTCGCGTTGAAATAATTTTACAAGTATAGAGTTTTTTAGACCGATTATATTCAGCACGGGACAAAAGATGTGCATTTGATGTAAACGTGAACCTTCAATGTCTGGATGCTGAGTGGATGCGTACCTGATTGTCGACCATGAGAGCATCAGCATCGCCGGAAACGATGTTCAGGATGTTTGAAGTCAATTCGAGCTCATCGACGGTATTAATTTCGTCCACTGCGCCATCCAGCATTCCGACCATATTATTAAGAAGTCCGCTTTTGTCACCTTCGCCGTTTTTAAGCTTAAAATATTATCAAAAAACACAAAACAGCTCTTTTCCTGAAGCTGGAATTCCGTGCCTATACATTTTAGGACTCAAAGTTTAACATTTTTAATAGCACATAAACGTCTTAATATTTCGACTTAAGTAGTGTTTCTAAAACTTCGCCATTATGAATTTCAAGAACTGCTTTCCAGAATTTTTGCAACTTGAATATCAGCATTTACGAAAGGCACTGGAACTAACGGGTATGTTTTTGATCGAATGATTAAAAATTCAATATTTGCCTTGTGTAAAACCATAGGCACGTAGCAGAAGGAACTGAAATTTTGAAGACACTATTTTGACAACAAATAATACACAATATCCAATGGAAACTCAAATTGACTGTTGTTGCGGTTGCTGTAGTATCCTATAATCTTACATAACATATATCACAATTGGTACATAAAATCCGAGCTTAAATTAACAGATTTCGGATCACTAGGTCGATCAGTCATTCTTTGTCCACCAAGGGACCAGGGAGTAACCGGAATTCCGAGCAACCAAGCAAAAGAAAAGATTAATTGATTAATTCAGCAATTTCAGTTCGGTTATTCCCCGCAAGGTAACCATAATAAGCAAGATGCGTAATCGCGTGAATGCGAAAACAAAAAAGCATTAAATTTAGACATAACCAGAGCCACTGTAAACAGCTTTTTTGTGTCCTCGATGTAGTGCTGCCAGCTTCCCTTGTACCGTTGGATTCTGAGCTACTGTTTAGCCTAACTCTGTGATCTTATATAAGTGATAGAATGCGCAGTTACAGACAAAAATAATTATATTATTATAACGTCATTTAGTTTTAGCGATCGACAATCGCAAAAAGGGCCACCTACTGTTCATGTGACATCTTCCCTTGTTCCGTTCGATTCTGAGCTAGTGTTCAGCATAACTCTGTGATTTTATATAAGTGATAGAATGCTCAGTTACAGACAAAAATAATTATATTATTATAACGTCATTTAGTTTTAGCGATCGACAATCGCAAAAAGGACCACCTACAGTTCAGGTGATATCTTAAAGACGGCTAATATATTGTATTCAATTTGTACAATGTTGAAATATATTTATATAATTTCCAACTTCCTAATGCTCCTTTGGTAAAAATAAGGCCGTGTTCACATTCCGATCCGATCCAATCTGTGTTCACATTTTGTCCGATATGATCCGATGCGATGAGATTCTATACCTAGAGTATACGTGTGTATGTATATGTATTTTTAAAATATACATCATCGAATTTGAAACCGATAAAGTTATACATGCTTTATCGGATCAGATCCGGTCTGGCGCGACGTGAAAACTATGGTCCATATGCAGTACACATGACAATCGTGTCGGATCGGAAAGGATTAGATCAGATCGAAAGAAATGGGAACACGCTCTTGCCGAAACCGGAGAACCAGAGACTTATGTTAGTTGTTTTCTCATCGTTGACAAACTAAAGCCACGCAAATCGCTCTAATTCGAAGCAATTATAAGCTGCAGTAGCCATTCACACGGCTTGGTGTCATAAAACGGTTTGCTTGTATTTGTCACGTCAGTATTTTATAATTATAATTACCGGCACATATATCTAACGACAGTTTGGCTTCAGTGCAATAAATCAACAGCAAAACCAAAATGCGGTCAGACGTGACATTACGTATAGCACAAAATACGCTGAGCATAATTTTAAACCTATGCACATCGTTGAAGGATCCAATGTTATTTGATATCCAACGGAGTATCGAAATTGCCAACATAGGTTATTATACCCCAAATCCAAACAGATATTATTTCTAAAATACCTAAGCCAGATATATATTACGATACAGCTTCCGCCCTTATGATAGGCAATTAATTTAAAGGTTTACATAACCTACATTGTGATATCTGTTTAAAACTACTGTTACTATATTGCACTGCAGAAACTAGCTATGGCCGCATTTATTTATTTGATAACAAATTTATTGAAAGTATACAATATAGGTTTCGAGTTATGATAGCAATCTGGTAGAAACCATTGTCTCAGTGACATATTTGGCTGGTTCAAACACAAAAAACGACTTAGAGTAATATTTTGATTGAAAGCCCTATACCTATGAAAATGGCAAATTTGTGGTAGTTTGAAAGTTCGATCATGTCCATGTGCCGGTGACTGGAACGTAAGTGCCGGAAATACATTGATTGGAATCTATAATCTTATGAAAATGATAAATGTGTCGCAGTTTAAAGTTCCATCACGTCAATATGGTACAATGCAATGTGGCGCAAAACACATTTTCAAATAGCCAAACCATGTTTATTAGATAGCTCCGGGCACTCATGCTTCAATATGCAATACTTTTGCAAAGAGTTTGATGTCAACCTTGGTTGAGATTGTGTGAAGGGTACAAAAAGCTTACTGCTTCTAACTGAGCTGCGGCTTCAGCCAACGCGGCTAAGTTGCCGGAGAGTGGTCTTGTGTTTCGAATATGAAGATTTTGATCAAACGTTGCCTGCCGACCTTCTTTCATTATGATCACTCTAGAAAAATTAGATCTCAATCAAAGCTGGATCACACAATTGATGTATCGAGATCTTTTTCACAAGAAAGAATAATATTTATAATAATGAATCCCTCAATTGTGCGCCAAATACAGCAACGGTAATATGTAAAGCCTTGTCGTTTAATTTTAATTGTCCCACAAAACACCAATAGCATATTCTTAACCAATAGTATGCCATTTTTCATATTCTTTGTCGCAGAAACACCATGGTTTGGAATATTAGAGTTGGTGTATTTAAAAATGTACGTGTTGTTTTAAAAGCTGTTTGTCAGAGAATATCTTGGGACTTTTACTTTACGGTTCCAGGCCTGACATTTTTCTACTTTGAAGATGATCCAACAATATAATACTAAGCGGTTAGGTCGGTGAATTCCCAACTACAGTAAAAAATTGTTGTACGTTAGTGGTATTTGAAAAAAGGAGAAACAAAAATGTAAACAATTAGCAAAACCAGAAACAGAATCTTTATGCCTAGCTATGTTATAATCTTCCTTTATTCTAGTCGCCGAAAGTTTATAGTGTAACAACGACCAGAATTTCGTTTGCGCTGTCGGCGTCGGCAACTTCAGCTTGAACATAGCCAAATATTGTAAAAGGAACAACTAAGTGACCACAGCCTTGCAGCAAAATAGCACAGCGTATTATGCTTCTTTTATATATAACGATTTGGATTTAGGACAGAAATTGCGTATTTTTCTCGAATTTAGTACGCTAAAGGTCCAACGGTAGTTGGGAAATTGTGTACAATCTCACTCACGAGAGAATATATCTAATACGTTTAGGAAATATTAATATCTGCCATATTTATAACAATATTTCCTCAACCTTTTTGGTACTATCTTAATACAAAACGATCGAGAAAAGTTTATTAATTTTCGAATGGAAAATTTTTAGAAATACATTAAAAAAAATTTGTCACCATTTAGCTGCAAATTGCTTTCTATTTGACATATCTTAAAGTTTATAATTTGAAAGCTAAAAAATAACCTGACAGTAAACTGTGTAATTATGTTTTTTCTATTTTTCTGAGCTTTGTAGGATGATATTAGCTGGGTGGTTGCTCAAAATACGGTTTGTAGGCATCTATAATACAGCGCATGTAGTAGATGTTCTTCAGAGTTTTTGAAACTCATTCAAAACTGAAAATCACAGTTGGTATAAATTATGTTCGGCTTAGATTATGACAAATTTATACATTTATTTTGTTAGCTAAATGCATCGAATTATCGAGTCAAATTTGTATGAAAGTATTGTCGATCTTTGCGAAATTCGACAATCTCCATAGCAATGACTAGTTCAACTTAAACATTGTATTTGAGCTATGATTACATAAAAAAATTTTGCAGTTTTATTTAAAAATAAAAGTGTGTTTACACGTTCGAACTTTTCGCTCAAATGTTTAATGCATTTATTGCGTTTTTGTCAAATCTGAAAGTCTGAACAACATTCGTTTGTAGCATATCACTGTAGCTAATCATGGACAAAGATCCAAAATAAGTTAGAGCTCAAAGTTTGAAATTATGAGTTTGAGAATTTGAAGCGCGATAATTTGCCACGCTTTTCCACTACAAATTACAGGCAAATTTTAATCAATTTTATTCAATCATTCTAGTTTAAAATTTGAGCAAATAGTTTGAACGTATGAAAGAACTTTTGTAATAACTACTCGAATATCATACCTGAATACAGGATCGTCGGTCCGGAATACGTCCAACGGAAAATAAAACTTTCCGTCATCGGTTACTGCCAACGTCGATGTGATATTGTCGTAGAAGCAATCGCCCGCGATTTCTCGAAACCCGACATAGGCATCTTCATAAAGAATACGGCCAGTTTGATTGATCTGGAACACAGCAGGAATATTTAAGACAGTCTCATGCTTTTAGGAAATTAGAGGGTACATATCTCTCTGAGAGTATGAAAGTCTTATAGCTTTCATGACTTAAGCCAAGCCTATACTAAAGAAGCCATAAGACGACTTAATTGCATTTCAAATATCAGAACGGGTACAATATATTGACTTTGTTTGAGTATCATATGGATTAGAAAAATTGAACTATTAGAATAATTTATTACCTTGAGTAATATAATTAAACATTTTTAAATTAGGCTTTAGTTGCCATCCTTTAAACCAAATATATTTTTATTTCCAACTTTGCCGAGTGCGCAGGTTTGTAAAAAATAGTATATACATAATTATATAGATAAATTTCAGGATATGTATTTTCAAACGCTTATCAGCCAAAATGCACAAATGTGTTCGGGGAGAGGCATAAGGCATTTATGAATGAAATCAATGAGTAAAATTGGCCGAAATTGTTTGTGGCACCAAACGCTGCATTCCTAACTTTTAATACTAAAACGTTCGAAACTGGGTTTATAGCCAGGAAACCATGCAGATAAGTTAATGGATTATTTTAACTATTAAGTATAGCTCTCTGCAATGTAATTTATAGCCTTTTCAACAAAATACATTTCTGTTATTTTACTTGCACACATATTTTTCAAAGCCGTAACCAATTAATATTCAATTGAGATAGAGTTTAATACCAAATTTCTGACATATTCAAACTAGGCAAGCTCTAAAACACTTGAATATTGGCAGCTAATCTTACCACTGTAGGCGTTTCAGGATCGCTAACGCACCACATTGCATACTGAACATTGGTCAGATTATACGGTTCCACGTCTGGATCACACGAATCTCGAAATAGATTGATAAGATAAGTATCGTTTTCTGAGCGATAGTAGTAATGCGAACGACCGCCTTCAATAAAAGCTCTCAGCGGAGACTGCTCGACTTCAAAATAAATAACGCGATGTTCGTTCATGCCCCCAACGTCCGTTATATCCACCTAGATATGGGTAGACGTGTATTAACATATGGTAATACTGCTATAGCTGAGGGCAAGTGCTGTTGACTCTGAAAAACGGTCTTATTTGGGCAATTATTGTTTCAACTTTTTGATTCACAAGCTGAGGGCTATATTAACTTATCGAAGCTTTATTGTTGGCCTGATAAACAACACACCTCATACAGCATAATAGTACCACTGAAGTGTTCAGTTTTTAATCTAGTATATAAACATTTCGCAAAGACTTTGCAAAAACGTTCAATGTAGTTTGTTTTGCCACAAATGTTTGACTATGATTTGGAAGTTGTCGCAAGAACAAGCAAACCTTGTTTTTAATAAACTGCTCTTCAGCAAAAATGTCACAGATGCCGAGTTCAACATTTGGGTTGTGTTTAGCGAATTTCATTCAGCCGACATCGGAAAAGACAAATTCAGCAAACTGTTGCAGCTAAAAAATAAATCACATCAAAAATGAGCAGTTTTAAACAGCGTTTCAAAACAAGGACGCGATAATTAGTTTCACCATGAGGAGCTGGTATTCGTGGCGTAGCCACGACTTGAGATAATCTTTAAGTTTTAATGAGTATCACTTATTCAATGGTCGAGCAGCCCGCTATCAAAAGACATATATATATACAGCTGATTTAAAAAAATTCAGATTAAAATATATTTTAAATCAGAAACTACTTTTAATTTGACACCTGAGCGGACAATTAAAGCCTTGTAAAGTGATTTAAAATCATTATGCTACTTCTTTGCATACGATATTACGGGGCAGCACTAATGCCGACACCGCTGAAGAACAAATGAAATAAATTAGCCACAAGTCAAAAGGGAACAGTAGATTACCTCAACGTCGAGAATATAATTTCCAGTTGGAAACGTCCGCTCAGGAACGATCAGAATGTCGGGCTGAAATTCGCCGAGATTACAGCTTTTCTCAAGTGTTGCTGGCGGTTTGCCATCCCCAACAAACTGAAGATCTTTTACTTGATAGCTAAAATCAACATAGATACATTTCGAAACATCTGTAAAAAAGTAAAAAATGAAACTATTTACCGTGCGAAATCGATCTGGAACCACAATGTATATAATAATTTAAGGAAACAATTTTTGTCAATGTTACCTAAAGTATTAACTAAAATGAATATGTAATAGAAGCAAGCAGTGACTGCTGATGATTATAGATCACTTGGGTATCATCGTTTATTCCAGCAAATTTGACGGTTTCCATAAACAATATTCAAACATCGGACATTGGCGAAGACACATATTTACTACAAGAAAATCCGCTAAATGTTGGGTTATTTAGCAGCGCATGGCCCAGTAGGTTGCATGGCATGGCGACGCTGCCAAAATTCCAGGGGCATTTATTGCCTTATCCCAGCTTTAAGGCTTATAAATCGACTGCAAAGCTACACAACCCACGAAATTACAATGTTTTCGAAATAACCGGGATTTCGAAGACGTAGGCAAGGTAAATTCTACTGTGCTTTTGACTTGTGGCTAATTTATTTCATTTGTTCTTCAGCGGTGTCGGCATTAGTGCTGCCCCGTAATATCGTATGCAAAGAAGTAGCATAACGATTTTAAATCACTTTACAAGGCTTTAATTGTCCGCTCAGGTGTCAAATTAAAAGTAGTTTCTGATTTAAAATATATTTTAATCTGAATTTTTTTAAATCAGCTGTATATATATATGTCTTTTGATAGCGGGCTGCTCGACCATTGAATAAGTGATACTCATTAAAACTTAAAGATTATCTCAAGTCGTGGCTACGCCACGAATACCAGCTCCTCATGGTGAAACTAATTATCGCGTCTTGTTTTGAAACGCTGTTTAAAACTGCTCATTTTTGATGCGATATTGATTTTTTAGCTGCAACAGTTTGCTGAATTTGTCTTTTCATAGTATGTAACTGAACGAAGTAATACGAC